>JNEU01000870.1:0-117505 GCA_000697475.1 Lichtheimia corymbifera B2541
AAAACCTTGAATGTGGGAGAGACGATGAATGGATGGTAACATAAATAGGGCGTGCGGCCGTGCGCGCCGATATTGCCCATGGCGACCTCGAAACTTGGTCAGGGGGTGCTCTCGGGCAAGCTGAACAACATCGTTCTCATAAAGCCCCTACACATCATTATGGAAATTTGGAGAAACAGGCGCCTTTATGTTTTTACATATGCTGTAAGCGTGATACTATATGACAAGTGGTCTTTGTACATTGTCAAGTAGGTAGACCCCGATAGAACCGAAGATGCAGACGGACTTCTTTGTACAACACAGCTCATTTGCATGATACTTCCCAATGAAGAAACACCACTCTCCATATAACATCACTCTTACAGCATATGTAAAACATAAAGGTGCCTGTATCTCAAAACTTTGCAATGAAACGTGGGGTCTTCAATCGAACAAAGTTGCTCGTCGGGGTGAAGCGCACCTTGGGTGCAAGTTTCACGATCGTCGCGGCCGATCTCAGATTCACCCAATGTCACCACCAGCCTCGTCGAAAAAAATTTCAAGAGGTCGACCTGAACCACTTTGGCTGGTGGTGACATTGCGTGAATCTGAGATCGGCCACGACGATCGTGAAACTTGCACCCAAGGTGCGCTTCACCCCGACGAGCAACTTTCTTCGATTGAAGGCCCCACGTTTCATTGTAAATTCTTTAGTTATGGGCATCTTTATGTTTTACATACGCTGTGACCATAATGCTATATGACAAGTGGTGTTTGTTCATTGTCAAGTAGGTAGACCCCGATAGAGCCGAAGATGCAGACGGACTTCTTTGTGCAACACAGCTCATTTGCATGATACTTCACAATGAACAAACACCACTTATCATATAGCATCACGGTTTCAGCACATGTAAAAACGTAAAACTGCCTGTATCTAGGATTGGCAAGCTTGATCGGGGAAACATAATTGACAAGGTGCGCTCGACCACGGCGAGCAATATTGTTCTATGGAAGACCCCACGTTTCATTGTAAAGTTTAGAGATACAGACACCTTTATATTTTACATATGCTGTAAGCGTGATGCTATATGAAAGGTTGTGTTTGTTCATTGTCGATCAGCTTGACCCTGATAGAGCGGAAGATGCGCAGCGACGTGCTTGTGTAACACAGCTCATTTGCATGATACTTCACAATGAACAAACACCACTTGTCATATAGCATCCCGTTTACAGCATATGTAAAACACAAAGATGCCCATAACTAAAAATTCTACAATGAAACGTGGGGTCGTCAATCGAACAGAGTTGCGCGGCGGGGTGAGGCGCACCTTGTGTGCAAGCTTCACGATCGTCGTGGCCGATCTCAGATTCACCGAATGTCACCACCAGCCAAAGTCGAAAAAAAAATTCAAGAGGTCGACCGTCAATCCACTTTGGCTGGTGGTGACATTGCGAAATCTAGGATCGACGAGCCTGATCGTGAAACTTGCACCCAAGGTGCGCTTCACCCCGACGAGCAACTTTGTTCGATTGAAGACCCCACGTTTCATTGTAGAATTTTTAGTTATGGGCATCTTTATGTTTTAAATATGCTGCTGCAAGCGTGAGGCTATATGATAGGTGGTCTTTGTTCATTGTGAAGTAGAATGACGCTGATAAAGCCAAAGATGCAGAGGGGCGTGCTTGTGTAACACAGCTCATTATGCATGATGGAACGATCAATGGATGATGTTTTATATACTATTCAATAGCAGCTCGTCATTGGATGCTAATAGCCTCTTCTTCCCGCTCCCAATTTTGACCATTCGATTACATGTAAATAATGCTCCTCCTGAAGATATTCACTTCCATCATTCATTGATCCGCCGAGCTGATTTGACCGAGCAACGGAGGTCATCAAACAACGATTATATCAATTGAGATAGGTAACCCATACCGTAGACCGACTAATGTAACCTCTCTTTGACCGTAGCTCAATCTAATCAGCTCGGATCAGGAAAGTTGAATGATGGAAATGAATATCTTTAGGAAGAGCATTATTTACATGCGATCGAATGGTCAGAGATGCCGATCGCGAGGAAATGGGTGTAGCTCGCAATAATGGCTATTATAATGTAGTATGTAACGATTATGCATTGCTCGACAAAGGCTAACTTTTTCGATCTGCTACACAAACAAATCCTTCTTTTTCCTTGAGTCTATTGTGGTCTAACTACTTGACAATGAACAAAGACCACTTTTTAATAACGTCATGCTTACAGCATCAGCAAAAACATAAAAGCGTTTATAGTTTATTAGAACAAAGTTGCTCGACAGGGTCCACAGGATCTCATGTGGAAGTTCCACAGTCGATGCTGCCAATACCAGGTTTCTCAATGTCGCGTGTGACCACCGGTACCAGCCAAAAGAAGCGTACGTTATAGATAATGGGATTGGTATTATAGGTGGAAACAAAGAGCATCGAGCAGGAGGCACTTAATTATATCTTTACTCAAGCACGTGATGCAGTGTAGATCCCCTCATCAATGGACGCGATTCGCTCAAATGAAGTATTCATCGTGCTAATGAAAAACGTAATGTATGGCAACCTGCATATCGTAGTAGCCAACAAGAGCAGCGTGGAAGATGAATGGCACATACATGGGGCTATTTTGTGCTAAAAGGACGAAGGCTGACCTAGCTTTGCATGTTGATGTGAAGTGTTTATTGATGCTCTACCAGGCGGGAGAGCAACTAAAAACCAATTGTGCAACTTGCATGCGGTAAATATGATATCATCAGTGCCCTTTTGGGGAACGGGACAACTATGATGGCATCAGCAGGCGCTGTTGCTTTGTATATAGGTTATCACCATTGGGCTCCACCATGGGCTTATGGTATTGTGGGTTATCGAAGCAAATAGAAGGATCATGATCAAAACTGTGGGACCAATGAACGTATTGTTTAATCGAGTTTCATGGTAATAGAGATGTTGTCCATGATACAATGCGGTGATTCGGCTAATCGTTTTAGTAGAACTCAGTTTTCTGGAACAATATGGAATATCTAATGAGACGATTGATGATCATTTATACATAATGGCTAGTGATAGTAAAGAGCACAGGTATGAAATAAGCATGTCTTTATTAACAAGGAGCTGGTGCATTGGCATGGAATGGATCGAACAAGGAGGGAGGAAGATTGGACACTACCTAATACCCGGATAAGAAATGCTATTCGTTGAAAGTTTGCGGGTATGATGTAATGTGTAACATTTGACGTAATGATTTTGGAGCAGACCTCTCTCTCTTTGTTCTCGCTTGTGCCATTTCATTCATTTCGGTAGGTGGTGTGGCTCATGCTATGATTGAGACTCTATGTTGGTGTGTTACAATGGGCTAACCTTGGTTATGGTACCAGGTGAAAATCAGTCGAGGCGCTTTGACTTGGAACATATCGAAAAACTCTTAACGATTGTCAGTTTCGAAGCAACCAAAGGTACATGGAGCACGTTTATTTGTTATTGACTTTATTCTAATCGGTGCAAGTCTTATCAGAAGCAACACGAATATTCAGTCTGTCAATTGCAGTATGACTTCAGTGCAATCAGGAACGACCGCAGGTATGTGTTTGGTTTAGTCAGCTTTTTGTATATATGCGGGCGGGGGTTTTATAGCGAAAAGGAGATGATACTAAAGGAGCTTGTCATATACAGCTGTCAATAGCCCACCCATGGCAGTGTACCCACTCAATTCAAGCTCAAAGTTGGACCAAGAACCCAATCCTTTCGAGCAAAGCTTTGCAACGAATGTAACCGGTTCCACCCCCAGCAGCGGTAACAGCAGCAACAATTCTCAGCATCAGAAAGATAGCCTACCAAAGCTACCACCAGTAGCAGCCCTTGATAGTCCTGCTGGTGTGATGAATGCATTGCCTAAGGATGTTGCAAGCCAATTTCAATGGGATTCGTTACGCAGAGGCCCTTTGTCACCGTCCATGCTCACTGGCCCAACAAGACAACAACAGCAACAACAACAACAGCAGCAGTATGACTACAATAGCAACAATGCCACAAGTCACATGACTCAATCGAGTAACAATTACGGGGATCGATCAGGTAACAAACCAGATTAATGCGTTGATTACAATATGCTCATATCCATAATTGTGTAGCGTACAATGCCAAACGCAAAGCTGATGACAACTCTTCAAGCAGCCAATCACCTGTGCAAGGGACGACATCTGCTGATAATTTACAACAACAGAGTCCATCACCTGAACCTGATTCAAAACCAAAGCAACAAAGCAGAAAGAAAGCTCGTCCAAAAACAGCGGAGGATGAAGAGAAACGACGCAACTTTTTGGAGAGGAACCGAATAGCTGCATTGAAGTGTCGACAACGCAAGAAACAATGGCTTAACAACTTACAAAACAAGGTGGAAGTGTTGACCAACGAGAATGAGCAATTACAAATGCAAGTTGAGACCATGCGAGAAGAAATCATGAATCTCAAGACATTACTACTTGCACACAAGGATTGTCCTGCTGCACAAAACAATGGCTTCAATGGTTCGATACCCAAAGGAATGCCAGTAATGCATCAACAAGGTATGCGAGCAACTGGACCATCCAATGGCGGACCTCCACCTCCACCTCCAAATGCAGTTTATTCACAACCATTCTCAGCTGCTGATCGATCACAGACCACAAGTGCTCCTATGAATGCACCTCCACAACAACCACATCACTTTCAGCAACAGCCACCACCACCACCACCAGCAGCTATGGTTGGCATGCCTATGCAGGCCCCACAGAGTCATCCTGTACAGCAACAAGGTATGATGGCTGGTGCTTCAGGTCCATCCACAGGCGTCATTCGATTATAAACGCACACTTTCAACATATGCCATTATCTTTTTCTTCTTTGTCTCTCATCATCCATACCAGTTTCTTGCCTGTATCCTTTTCTTTCCTTGTTGCATAAGCAGTTGCTAATATCCCCCCTCGTTTTCATCCTTGCGGCTTTGCACTTACCTCCCTCTCTCTCTCTCTCTCTCATCTTTCCTTTCCACATGTTGCATAAGAGTTTTATATGGAGTGTAAAAAATAAAAGAACAACAAATGATTCATTCCTAATTTGTGCACAGACCCTTGTGTGTATAGCAACAAGAGGAGTTGCATGTATGTTTGTCTATCAGGGAATTGTAACTTGCGTTATGATGTTGGCCCATCGTGGTTATGTGCAACCCAAACTTTTTTCATGCAGCCGTATGTACCTACGTGTGGTACACAAAATGTACGATTAGGATTTGGTCCATTTGTATGTACTGAAACAACCTGTGGACTCCTTTGTACGATGACCACACAGCAGCATCAGCAGCAGCATCAGTGATGATCGGCGACAACAACAACAATGCTGTAGTGTCTAATGAGCGCATGATGAAATGTGCGCTGGTGTCACCAATCTCAATCATGCATGGTGGGACAAGATGGATAAGCATCCAAAGTGATAAATATGGCTGTAAGATTGAATATACCAAATACGCACAATTTGTCAAGAAAGTAACGGGTCAAAGCACGCCAAGACAAGAGAATGGGCTGCAGCAAGGTGCATTCACCATCGGTTATCGCGCGCTCGGAGAACATTCCGGTTCTGAGATTGCATACAACATCAACCAATGCATCGTCTACAGCCCAAAAAAAGATTCACTGGTAAATGTCGTGTTGCTTCACGCTATGCTGTGGCACATGAGTTAGTGCAGACGCTCAAGGAGAAATAACCTAATACCGCTTGCCTTTAAAACAAAATAAGCGAAGAAGGAGGGAGGCGTTGTTGTAAAGGAACGCCACCATCATTACCACAATCCATGGTGGAAAGAAAGAAAAAAGGGTGGTGATAGTATAGTAGTAAGGCAAAATGTTGTCGATTAAAGGAGGGGTGATGGGCCCAAGACCTGCGTTGCGTTGGGGGAGAATTATTACGCCGATCCAACGAATTTATGAACAATGAAGGTGTGTGTGTATGTGGTGTCCTCAGCTGGCGCTGCATGGTAATATTGAATGTTTGTAAGTGGAGAGGAGGCGAACTAAATAGATTTTCTAGATCTCACTTGCATAAGGCGTGTATGTGTGTGTGTGTGTGTGTGCCTCCCTCCCCCAAGCATGGCCGTTGAGTTTAAACAGGCAAGACAAATTGTGGATGTAAGAGGGGTGATGATAAGGGGCGGGAAGTATGATGGAATGAAGGCAGTTTTATTTTTTCTCCATAGAACAACACGTCAATATAAAAAGGACCCCATCTAGATCCAATCCATTTCGCTATTTAACACATACACATACATATACGCATTTGCTACCATAATACATACATATGCTTCAATCGCAAATCCTTAGTGTTCTACCACGTCGAATGCTTGCCAGCTTATGGGCATCAGCAGAAACACGTCTTACGGTAAATGTGGTTGACAATGGGGCTGATGTCGTTTCACAAAGGATCGTCCCATGCTGACTTTTTATTCATACAGCTATCGCATTTCACCGCCAACAACCACAGCAATGCTACCTCGCCAGCCTTTCTTTGTGCTGAGTTACCGGTTCGATACATGCATATGTTGAGATTGTTGTCGTCTCTTCCGCTAGATGCATTGCAATCGCCTATGATTAAACACGTATCGCATCGATATCTCCACGATTTGTGTACATTGTTACATCCATCCATGCAGAATACATCAAGTCGTGCATTCAGTGATGTGATGCGGCGGTTGCGACAACGACAAGCGACTAGCTTAATCCGATTGCGATATGCATTGGCAGGGTCTGCCATGTTGATGGATAATATCAATACGATTGGACTCGGGATTCAGTTTCTCACTGGTAATTTATTCCACGCATATCTTTTTCCTCTTTGGCTATTGCGCTACCCCTATCGTTTCCTATCCCTCCCCCCATTTTACGTTTTTCTTGGCATTCTCCCCCTTGGTACATAATGCATGGATTCTTGTCACTCACTCCTGTATCATAATGCACTTAGAACAACATCTTTCATGGCCCGATCGTGTTCAAGAAGTGAGGCCAGTGGAAATTGCCATGCAGGCTGCAGACGATGTAAGACAAGTCTGTGCCTCCTGTCTTGGCAAACAACCACCTTCAATCTCTATCACTGACAAGGGATCCTCACAAGAAATGCATTATGCTCCTAGTGCATTGCATCGTATATTATTCGAATCCATGCTATTAGCTGTACGTGCTCACATGACCACAGCTGCCACTACTACATCCACATCAAGGTGGCCATCTTTATCCTTTATGCGTAAAAATAAGCAGCGACCTATTCAATTGGATATTTTTGGTGGTCCAACAAGTGTCGGATTCCGCTTGGATAGTCCAGCTCCTTTGTTGACAAGAGATACTTTGCATGACATACCACGTGACCCCATTGGTATTCCCATTGCTCATCAGGTGTTGAGCTCAACAGAAGCTGACACCCTCAGCAAACATGGAGATGAACAATTACCCAATGCTGAATGGCATGTATGGAGCGGGTGGCGTGCAGCTAAAACAATGGCTAGCCACTGGGGTGGTAACCTTGATGCTATGTCTGTTGATGGTCTTGGGACAACAATGTATCTTGCTCTTGACCGCGACTTGAACATCAGCGAACGTTATCCTGTTTACAACCCATCACGTAGGCGCTATAATCCAGAAACACAGCTTGAAGCTTTCCTTGATGCCATTTCACAGCAACAAAGCACAACCCATCAATACCAACGTCCTGTCAAAGATCATTCCATTTCTCTCTCAGCAGCTGTTGCATCTGCAGTTGCTCATGCTTAATACTCTCATTTTCATGTTTCTTTGTTTCTTGTTTTCATTCTTCATTTCAACCCATACCCACCACCATACCACCACATCTCTTTGTTTTTACATTAATTGTTCCTGTTTTTTATTACTATATGCATCCATTTCCCATTCAGCAAACAACCATAGGCTATCTCATTCATCATCCTCCCTAGTCCATTTCCCTAGAATACGCCTATATTATGTTAGATGACCCAATTAATGAGTACATCCAATACAGTCTCCAATATCATCTTCCATTCTTTGAGTCTTTTGAGCGATGCTACTACCTTCCCCTGGTTATGTTAGACTCCTCCTCTCCTCACCCTTATGCATCATGCACGCCTATAAATATAGGGTGGCAACGTTTTTCTGATACGAAATGATATGTTTCAAGACGTTGTGTGTAAGCATTTCTTCTCTCAATGGATGAACTAATATCCAATATGGACGACTCAGCATCCCGCATCTTATCATTTTTCTCTTATCCTTTTCCGACGCCCAAGATACAGCCGCCATGGCAACAAGTGAATCACTCTCCATTACTTCATCCAGTCCTCTTAGCAGTGTTGACGAGAACATGGTGGCCGATTTGCCCATTTTAAAAGAAGCATCCACAACTAATGCGACAACGGCTAACAATGCCGAGACTCAACAAGCGCAAAATGCACCATCAGCAAGCGCTTCTACGTCAACGTCCGTAACTACTGCCAATACGACGACCACGCCAACCCAAAGTGCAGCAACGACAACGACACCAATGGTTACACCTGCAGCTACTGTTCCTGTCAACAACAATGTGCCCACTGTTATCCAGCCGCCACCGCCGACATCCACCACCAGCTTTGAAGAAATCCAAAAACAGCTGAAAGCAACATTGGATCACGTGGAACAAAGGAATATGGTCAGCGGATTCCAAACACTAAGTAAAGCTACCAGTGCTGTAGTCGATCATTGTGAGCAATTGGGTAAGTCAAAGGATGATTGGAATAGACCCTGATAGGGTGGAATATTAATGGGACTGAATAGGCCTTACATCGGATGACCATCCTTATAATGCAATCGATCGTGAGCAGTTTTGGGCAGGCTTGAATAATTGCTGGCTCTATGCATTGGCTCAACGACAAGAACCTAGCAGTGAAGTGGAGCGGATGACGGATCAACACTTGTATGGATTACGTGAAATGGTCGTCGCGTGGGCTGATAAACTCGAACGCTATGGCCTGGTGGATTATGAAATGGGATGGTGGGAAGCCGACATTTTAGCAGCTATCGATGCCATTCTTGCCATGAACTATGCAGCAGCCCAAGCAGCAGCCCAAGCTGTCGTAGCTCAAGCAGCTGCAGCTTTGTTTGGTGAGGATGTCCTCAAACAGCAATGATTATATACAACACACAACAGCCGCTTTGGCATGCATCACGTACATATTTCTCATATCCTAGTACTCATATCTTCATCATTCACATCTTCCTCCCCCAACTCTTGTTTGAATTACATTTTGTGTATATATACAATAATAGTTTTTTTCATATAACATACTACTCTATTTCAAATACTACTACAATGTACAGGGCTTCTATCATCTACTGCTCATTGTTGTCTCCTTCTTCTTCATCCTCCTCCTCACCATCATCAATGCCAGGGAATGGGAATGTGAGGATAGCAGCGACACCACTGAGCAAGTTCAATTCTACAAACAATATAAACGTCGTCAATACCAATATATACTATACACTTCATGTCCAACTTACGTTCACCAGATACATGCATACTTGAAAATACACGAACAGTGCCTCCCATGGATCGAACCGATTCAACCAAATCCACATACTTGCGTCTCGTTGCAATATCTGCAGACCGGAACAATTCATCCGTCACCAACAAGGTACCAATAGCACCATGCTCATTTGCTTTGGCCACATGAGAGTATCCGTAAAAGGCACGATCAGGATCCGCATTCATCATTGCATAAAATTCATCAAGAGCTTGTACTTCACGGGCTGCCTTGGTATCAGCAAGCTTGTTTTGGATGGAAGGGTCTTGCATAACCTCATTCAGTGAATGCTTATGGCCGCTGGAGCTATGGACGAGCACAAACTTGGATCGATTTTCAAGGATTGTCTTATTCTCTGTTTTCTAAATGATCATTTATTTAGCTCTCTTTGGGTGCAATAGAATAAACGAGTACTTACCACAGCTTGATCAGAGATATATTGGTATACTTGCTCCTAATCACATTCGGTGAGTCGTCTTGGAAATTGTGTATAATTTCCTCACGTACCCGTACGAAGCCAGGACTAGCAATGATAACTGCCTTGAGAATATTGAAATCAAAAAGACGCAAAATGGCCTGATAAATCTGATCATAAAACTTCTCCAGACCCTATAATAATCCCCAGTCAATCACCGTTTGTTGTTTTCCACAGAGTCATTCTTACCTTTTCATGGTTTGTCACAGACCCCTTTCGCTTCCGCGGGATGGGTGTTTCTATCCTCTGCTTGACAACCGTCATGTGCTCGGTAAGGAAACAAACATTGGCTAAACCTTCTTGACAAACAATGGCGGCAACGTCTGCTTGTTTAGCAATATCACATGCTTCATCCACACGCTCCAGAGCAATGATATCCCATTCAGGCTTATACAATGTGAAATTGCGGTTCAACTCGAGATCGATCGTGTGATAGCTACCCAACTACGAGATCTTAATCAGCCTACAGATACCTGCGCCACCACCACATTCGTCCTTCATTTACCTTGACATAGGGGTTCTCAGAAGTAACACGGCCATTGATACGCAAAAGACCAACTTGAGGATCAAAATCGACGGATTCAACAGTGATAGTGAGCACCATGCGTGTGCGTTGGCTGGTCGTAGATCCAGTAGAGCTCTCGGATTGGAGTCGTCTATCATGATATTATCAATAAGGACATTGAAACACAACACTGGCAAAATACACCCAGTTTACCTAAAGGTGGTAGCCTTGATCTGATCCTCCTTGGAGATCAGGTTGTAAACGTGCCACATATCTTCCAGCTCTTCGGGATATAGAGTGACATGACCCGTTGCATCTTTCTCGACAGTCTTGTTGATGAGCTAATGTTGTTGCAAGTCGATTGGATCGTCAGTGTTGTACTATTGATAGAGTGTTGGTGTTTGTCTTACTCTCATACTGGCAAAGAGTTGGGGGGTTGTTCAAGAAAGGAAAAGGTGGAAAAAAGAGAGCCGACCACAGCGCTCACCTCTCTTATGCACCGCGACCACACACCACTCACTCTTCTTGTCGTAAGCCCCGATGAAGTACTTTGAACGGGCACAGGTGTCCACCTCCCAACGTCCCATTCTACAACAATCCGAGTCGTTCATTATTCAGCAAGGCAATGTTGGGCTCTATGAACGGTAATGCATATAGTACACTTGTCAATAAGTTATATGCTCATTGAAACGTTGCAACCTACCCATAGCAAAGAGAAGCTTGACCAATACCAGGATGGTGTATGCTACTTGACAACGCACCGCATCATTTATGTTGATAGCACTAAAGCAGCCGAGCGTGCAGTTGAATTGCCTCTGAGTATGGTGAAGGATATAGAAACGTTTGTAAGTAAGAAAGAGAAGGATGGTGGGAACATTGGATGTGTGTAAGGGTCACAAGAATTGACAAGAATGTTATGGCATAGAGTGGGTTCCTTCGTTCATCGCCCAAGATTATCCTTCATCTTCAAGCAGCTGATCGCTTCTCCACATCATCATCTTCTGCAACACCATCATCAACATCATCCACTGTACCACCACCACCACAAGCACCAGCATCACTACAGCAATCATGGGTGTGCACCATATGCTCATTCTCAAACCCGCCTACAACTATAGACAAATGCCAACTATGCGGTGTTCGGCGTCCTCAAGATACCCCTTCCACCACCACCACCACTACCACAGACACGTCAGATCAACAACATAAAGATAGCTCAGCATGTCGTGTTTGCACTTTTCTCAATCACCCAAGCATGATACAATGTGAAATGTGTGGTGCCAGCCTCGCAAACCCATCCTTATCCAACCATTCAAGCATATCAGACATGTTACACGCAACACAGCTCCAACCTTTGGAAGATGATGCTCATGTACGGATCGCTTTTCGAAGTGGTGGTCTATCTGGATTTGTATCAAAGCTCAAGGAAGCGGTGGATGTCAAAGCATGGAACAACAAGGTGTGTATATCGATATCAGAAATGACGTTATTCCATTGTTAATCCATATTTTCTCAGCCTGTGGAATCTCCTATAGAGAAACCTGCATCGCCAATTACTCGTGGTGTTGGTATCAGTGAGTACAACGTGTTGATCGGTACAAGAGAACTAGCCTATTAACGGGAGAATACATTAAATAGGCGCTATTCAAGGTCGCATTGAAAAATCCACCATGGAAGCACAAGAAAGCATGGATGAGGCGTTTCAGGATTTGGATAAGTTGATGGCCAAGGCGACGGAAATGGTTTCTCTGGCAGAATCCATCTCAAACAAGATGAACAAAGAATCCAACAACAATGACGACCTTTCTGCTTTGAGGACTACATTACTAAACCTTGGTATCTCGGATCCAGTAACGCGGTAAGCATGTTAAGATCAAATTGGAAAAGCAAGTGTCTTATTGAAGGATAATAGTGGATCGGCTGGATCAATATATCATCAAGAACTAGCACGTGAGCTCGCCGACTTTTTGAGCAAGTTCCTTGATAGACAAGATACCATGAAGCCACTGACAGATTTGTACTGCATATTTAATCGTGCACGAGGCGTGGGTAAGTGATAATGTGGCTCATGTCAATTTTTACTTGAATACTGACAACAAAAATTAGCATTCATCTCCCCGGAGGATCTATATAAAGCAGCCATGCAATTTGAAGTACTACAGTTGCCGTTTCGACTGAGACAATTTCCAAGTGGATTACTCGTGGTGCAATCTCTTTACATGGATGATGAACGTGCTGCTCAACGTGTGCTCGAACGTATCAAGGAACAAGGCGGACATATCACGTCATTACGTCTTGCGGAATTGGAGAATTATGCATTAGCCGTGGCAACCGAACATCTCATGGTAGAGTTTCCCTTCAAACCCCATGTAGCAAAGCGTTCCTAACTTTGGTATGGTTTTGATAGATTGCAGAGCAAAAGGCGCTTGTTTGTCGAGATCAAGGACCTAATGGCTTGACGTTTTATGAAAACCTGTTATTGACATCGTCGTAGATGCGTGCATTTTTATTTCTATTCCTCATTTCCCTGCATAACCATCGTAGAAAAAGTGGTTCATTGAATACTCATGTTATTAGAGTTGCTATCTCAGTTGTCCTATATAAAGCAAACAATGGAAACACCCAATAATGAATGATCTATAACCCCTTAGTAATATACATAGAATGGGAATTGTGTATCTTTCAACCAGAAATCAAGAGTGTACACACAAGCAAAGCGAGCTAGTATATTCATTAAAAAAGATTATATATATGCCTAATTCCATCTATCACCGGCAGCAGCAACCAGCTTGTTGAAGCAATCATCACGCTTAATCACATTATCAAAGTGGAGCTCCTACATACCATTAGCTATCAGTACATAGCCCATCCAACCCATGATTCTTCTCTTGTTTACATACCTCGCCATCCACCGTGGTGATATCCAATCCGTTGGTGTGCCATACCAATATATTGATACTCTTGGATTTCCGTACGCTGACAATATCACGCCAGTAATAGTACACAAGCACGCGTGCACCTGTCACTCGTGATGTTCTGAATTGTAATCCGCTCTTTGTCAGGATAATCCTTCCGGGGATGCTGCCACGATATACACAGCCGTATGCTACATAAAGATATGTCAATCAAAGATCCATGTTTTAGGAGAGCACAATGACTTACTATCGAGCACATCCACCTCTGGGTCATTATCCGAGACAACTGATTGTTGGCTAGTTTTGCGCTCAAAGAGATTGCTGCTATTTCGAATAGGTCGAATGCCTGTGCTGTGTGCACTGCCAGTATCGCTGAGATTGTCACTGTCATTGGTTGCTCGCGCCAATTGCTCATCAATGCTGTGTTTTACTTGACCAACAGCAGCACCTGCTACCATCATTGCTAGTGTCGCAGCAGTTGAAGTAGCTGGTTTTTCATCGGTAGCAATCGACTCGCTTGAAGAGTCAGCACTGGATGAGGATCGCCGTTTATCTGGTTTTGGCTCAGTTTCTTCAGGAAGGGGTGGCGCATCTTCGGCAAAGCGGTGTAATCGAATAACTTCCATGGCATATTCGGCATCATTGGGCACACCCCATAGCAACCAATCGATCACATTAAAGAGACGTCGATGACGGGGATAATGAGAACGTAAGGCTTGCAATACAAAGAATTCAACACCCAAATATAGAAACAGCAATTTGGTCATGTAACGTGATGGCATGAACATGAACACAATCACCATGGCAGAGAGTATGCAAAGCAGGATGCGTGTCTTTTCAGGTCGCTTCCAGGTGACCAAGCTATTAAATCACATCCAGTCAGCCATATGTTGTCAGTTTTGCGAGATAATACAATACTTGCTTCTTTACACGCTCCAATCGATCCACAAGATCCAATAACTGTCCATCCAATCCATTGGTGAGCAACATCACCCATACTACTAGGGATAACCTCAACTTACAAATAATTGTCCTGTAGGTCCATACTTGCGTTTAATGTCGCCCCACCAATCATTCAGTGATTTCTTTTCCAATACATTGAATCCATAATTGACTTCGGTGGTGCCCAAATCTTGTTTCAATCGCCTCCAGAATTGCCGCATGTGCCTTCCACTTTTGCCATTTTCCTCTGGATCGGGTGATGATGATGATGATGCTGATGAGGGTGTGGATGATGATGATGTTGGTTGGTCCTCAGTTTCTGCATCTGCAGCGGTGGCTAATGCTTCGACACCAAATTGGGCAAACATATCAACACGGACTGAAACAATGAAGCCCATGCATGACAAGAAGAAAAAGGTCACCAGCAGATCATAGTGCCACAAGGTCAAATACAACTAAATATTTTTCCCCAGTCATTCATATGCTTTTCCTTTTGACAACCCCATGACAGCAGTAACTTACCAATGCTAATGCTCCAGTCAGCCATTTGTTTTCCCATCGATAGACTCTCCTTGCCGATAAAGCGGGTTCCTTGAGAGGCAATGCCAAGCCGTATAGCCGATCGACTCCGCTTCGTACAATTTTGATCGAGAATGGTTCAAGGTGATCGTCCACGTGCCCACTTGCAAAAGAATTGATAACGTATTGAATCCACTAAAGAAGTAAAAAGAGAATATGAGCTTATGAGCTTATGCTCATGCATTGAATAATGCAACATGTTCATCCAAAGAGTCATATCCTTCCAATCCAATCCTTACAGCTTCAAAGTATTCTTTCCACCGAACACTAGTACTGCCGTCGTCATTGCGATCTTCAAACTGCCGGCGATCAGGTCGCGTGAGTCCAACCACACTGGTGCGTTTCATACCACGCACGTGGCGTTCAAGATAGGCGTAATGTAATGCCATGCCTTGCACATTGTCGTCACGCGTATTGGAAGTTGAAGACGATCGTTGTCGAGTAGTAGCAGAAACGTCTGAAGTGGAACGTGCACGGTTGCGTGTTGGTAGTGGAGGTGGGACTAGTTCACTATGAGACATTGCATTGCGTGGAGGCAGTTGCGGTGGACCACCGTTGTTATCGCTGGTGTCGTCCATTTATTTACAGAGAAAGAGAGCAAATGAAAAGAAAAGGATAAAAGAAAACAAAAAGATATAAAAAAACAAGAGGGAAATATACACAATATCGAGGCGCAAGAAAAGCGTGGGGCAAGATGAGGGGGAGGGGTTTGTGTGTGGTGGTGCTAAGGTAATTGACTAAATTTGGCGACGATCAGGTGGTACAAGCAATGCTAAGCTTATTGAAATGGTTGCTGAGGACAATAGGTGGAAGATGGCGCAGCAGTTGATGATGATGGTGATTCAATAAATGAGGATGGTTGTGGTGTGCAATGAATACGAGGTGGTTCACTAGTAAAGCGCACTGATGATGATCGACGACTTGTTGTACTACAGCTGCTGTATGTGCTGTTATCACTATCTCGACGTGTACACCAACTAGAAGCACTGCTACTTGCAAGCGTGGAGACACTGCCATTGCTTATTGACTCACAAGACACAGTGCCGAATTTGGATGGATGCACGAGGATGCCCTTGCATGTATAGCGGTAGCATTGGATTTTGGGAAGGTTGGTATCCAGTAGATCATCGTCATCTCCTTCTTCTTCCTCTGCTTCGTCTTTTTGAATACAATCATTGACATGTCGCATAAGTCGATCAAAACAACTGGTTCTGCTGTCAGCAGAGGATGCAGTTTCTCGTGGCCAGCAGGAGGAGGGTGCATTAACAGGTGGTGGTAAAGTCGACATTGGTTTGTACTGACCAATGGGCCATGGTTGTGATCGCTGTACAGGTATATCTTGAACGAGTACCATCAAGGACACTTGTAAACGCAAACAAACAAACGAGCAAACGAAAAAGAAAAAAGAACGTGCTGCAACAACTTTTCTAAAAGCTGCCCTTTATTCTTCGTGTGAAGACAAAAGATTCTTCCCGCACCCATCCCATGCAAAATGAAAGTCAGGCCGAGGAATGTTTCGCTCAAAGACATATCCTATCACAGCTACAGATCTCCTATCGGCTCCAGAAATCTATGACGATCATTGCACCAAAATCGTGTGGTTCTAGCCAAGAAAATTAGCTATCTATGCATTGGAGCATATTGGGGGACCAATAAGCTGACAGCGAACCTATCGCATGCTCTTGTTCCATTGTCATTCCATCGTTCTGCTATCTTTCCTTTTTGCTTTCCGTGGAACAGCAGGGTGTTGTCAAAGTGTACAGTAGAGCAATCCAGATCCCTGGTGTCACAAACATGCACTCGCTGCACCCTCAATCAATTTTTTCGTTCCACGCTACCCTCTATGCGCTTATAGGAAAAGCAAGAAAGCTGTATGATCTATAGTATCCCGCATATTATCTCCCCGATAAGCAGATTGTCTCAGATTTCCTAACTCATCTCCTCTATGCCATCATCACACCACTGCATCATTTTCGAAAGCAGGACACTCACACCCTATTCAAGAGGCGATCAGATAAACATGCAGTAAGAACAAAGATTTCACAAAGGATAAACGCTTGATGCAAACATCGAGTGGGCGATCAAATTAGCATTGTTGTATATCTGTCATCAAATATATATGCACTTTCATGCAAGTCTATGTGGTATTTTTGACAATAAAGCAAGTCGCACAGGGGTTGCACCATTGTCTCAACCTTAAAGTTGCCTGACCCTGTCAAATTCGTGCAACGATTCATTATAGCGGTTTCAGATACATGACTCGGTCTCATCATTATATATGCCTTTATTAGGTAGATCAATTATTAGGTAACATGAGAAAAAAAGAAAACGAATACAACAAAATGGAAAATACGGGATCAAAGGTAGATAAAAAAAGGAAGCCGGTGTAAGAAGAGGATATGAGGGACATTTTCAGTTTTTGGTTTCTGACCAAAGGTATGGGAAGATTGTCACACAAGCAGCATAAAGGACTGTAAAGATCTTGATGAAGCTGATATGAGCTTGGGACCAGCCAGCACGTTTGAACTCGACCACCAATGCATAGACCGCAACCGCAAAAAAGTGATAAATGAGCACGATGGGTCGTTGGATTAAACCGGATAGCAGACCACATGGTTCTGAGATACATTTGCCACCGCACTTGAAATACTCAAAACATCCTCGCTGCAATACCGCCAAATCAGAATCTATGGTGTGACATGATTAGTATTGCTCACAATGACACCATTCTCTTTGTCGGTATTTTACCTTGTGCGGAAAAGAGTCGATACAAAGCCATAGCCAATACATTGATTGCTGTACAATATCGCTTTCGTGCCCAGTGGAATGCACCCATTTGTTGAATGATCACGTCCGTCTCGGTGAACGAGGGTATACTTTCAGGAGAAAGGAGTTCCTTCAAAAGAACAACATCTTGTAATGCAACCGTCATACCACCTAATGACCCAGGATCAATAATAAGAATCATGATATAACGATCAGACACTTACCACCGGTCAATGGATGTCGCATGTTCATAGCATCACCCAGAATGATCAATCCATTGTTTTGGTTTACCGAGGGAGGGAGGAAGCCATTAGGCATAGATCTCAATCGTTCGGTTTGCAATGCTTCCAAAAACTTTGGCTAAAGATTGATGTCAGTGGCTACGTCAACTAGCAATATACGCTATGCGATAATACTTACACGGATGGATTCAGGGAGCTGAGGTGCAATAGATTCTTCGAAATAACGTTTCAGATCGCCGTTGGCAATGGAAGGAAGTTTACCGGGGACATCAATAAGCACGCGCGTTTCATTGGATCCAATCTGATACATAAGCACAGGTGATGGATCGACAAGAATCACGTGACCATGGTTTGGCATTGGCATTGTCAAGCCCTTAATCTCGAAGCTGTAGGATATATGAACATGAGTCTCAATGATCGAACACAGTTATCATCATCCTCCACTCACCCAGCAAAATAGGATCGTACATCCGGTGTCTTTTCTGTAAACTCCTTTCGAAACTTTGAGAACAGGCCATCCGCTACCAAAGTCAGAGGTGCATAAAACTACAATATGGCACACATATTAGACACATAACTAAATGCTGATTTCCTTCACTCACCTTTTCCTCCTTGCCATCCTTTGGATTAGCCAAAACACCAATGACTCGATCATCATCCTCATCCTTGATCAACGATGTCACAGTAGCTTCCTTGACCTCAACGCTGCAAAGAAAATGATAAATATTGCACCAACAATGATAAGTCACTCGTTATTATCCGCTTACTTTTTGGTATCGCGTGCTGCTGCTCGAAGCTTTTGAATAAAACGACCATGATGGAAAGACTTGCCCACCGCATTTTCACCAGTCGCATCGTTAACAGGATAAGGGATGTGAACCCATTCATTCTCCCGATAAATCGCATAGCCATGGCACGGGATACCATCAATACCCTCAAGACAATCTGTAACCAAGGTGCAATATACAAATAAGCATCGTATCCCTGGATACCCACTATGTCACAAGCTGCCCACCCCCTTGTTTTATACCTTCCATGCCCAACGCTGTTAAAGCATTAACACCACCTGGCTGCAAGAGCTCACCAACGATGCGATCAGGTTCTGATAAATCGCGTTCCAAGAGAAGCACCCGACGGCCATCGGAACCAAATGCCTTGGCAGCAGCCGAACCCAAGACGCCGGCACCGACAATGATGAGATCGTATTCACTTGAGGATTCCACAATGGAAGGCATCGATAAGTTTGACAGGAGATAGGAATGACTTCGAGTGCAAAAGGGGAGCTGATAAAGATAACCGGAGTTGGTGACAGAAGAAAAAGAGAACACAGAGTTCCTTCCCCTTTAAAAAAAGTTGAGTGTTGTTTCACAAGAAGTTGCTTGTTTAGAATCACGTGTGTTTCTTATATTATACGATCAACACCCTCATATATATCTTCTGGTATTAGAATATGCCCGGGGCCTAGAAATCACCTTGTGTACATAACCCAGATATCCGTCGTTTATCTTCACGTGAATGCTTGAAAGCACATTCCACTCATATCACATTGGAGGGGACTTCAAAATAATAAAACGCACGGATCGAACTGCACACACAAATCCTTCAAACCCAAAAAAGATCGGACGATGTCTGAGTTTTATAATTGTTTTGGGGGAATGCGCAAGAACAGCAGTATGGACGAGATAATGGATATGCCATGGCAACACAGCAGCAGTGGGATGATATATTTCTTAAACGATCTAGATCAACTATACACTATGGGGACAATTTTTTGGTTTTTGGGCTGCAAAAAGAAAGGGTATCCTATGTTTGATGGGGAAGTTGATGGGGTGGGTCGACCTTACAAGTCCTTGGGCATAAAGCTCCAGGTAGTACCTGTTGCAGCCATGCCAATTGCTATCACCAGCATGCTGTAGTTGCATAGTGATCGGAAACATGACACTGATTCACCGTACAGCCGTTGATAACACACAATAGGGAATATGATAGAAATCCCAAAACTAAACAGAGCGCCTAGTAATGACTTATACATATCACGTCCATCATTGTTGTTAATACACAGATATCATGCATATCATATAAATGGATAACTTACCATGACTCGATCAAAATCAGGGAACACAATGGCAATGTAAACAGCAATGATAGTGACAATAATACGACTGATGCCTTGAAACATGGTGTGTTTCCAATCCATATCCATCCATTGTTGCAGCCAAGCCCGGCTTCCCACCCATAACTCCACAGCTACATGAAGCGGATAGATCATCAATGCAAACTTGGCAATTGGAGTAATGACCACGAGCCATAAGGCAATAGAATTAAGAATCTTGCTGTACCCTGCAGTAATCGCCAAGTTTTGTGTGATCTAGTAACATAAAAAGTAAGCCTGCTGTCAAGCAGGTGATCTTTCTTTGTTTACCTCTTGCATAGTTTCCGATCCAAACATCAGGTAACCCGCTATTGCCATGACTACATACACTGTCACTGTCAATATATAGGTTATATCCACCATACGATCGTATTGTTTGGGGTCTTGCATGTCCCGCAATAAATTTGGCATCACAGCATGCCCCGCAAACCCGGCCATCATCAATCCAAAGCTGAGTGGCACATGGTATAAATTTGAAGGCAGCATCTCTGTAGGCTATTGCGCAATCCAATGTTTATGCAATCAATGACAAACATTCCAGGGGAGAGAGAGATCAAAACAGGAAATGAACAAGGTTTTTCCCTTGAGCTTACTTACCATGGGATTCCAAAGACTGCCGGGTTGCTCGGTTTTAGAAAAGCCGTCATAGAGAACAATGATCACCAAGCTGGCACAGCTGATGATTCCTAATAGGCTCGCTGCTGACAGCTTTCGTAACGGGAGAAATTCAAATGGGGTCATGAGACAAAAGCACAAAAGCCGAGAGGTAACGTGGTCTATAGGATACAATGCTTGAAGGCCATCACCAAGTAAAGTGATCATGGCCACGCTATATATGTATGATGAAACAAGATGAGTACGACGCAAAAAGAGTACAATAAAAGTATATATGTACTCACGCCATGGTGGCCATTTCAACGAAAAAGACGCCACCAATAAAAGCACGGCCTTGCTCACCAAAAGCTGCCATTCCCATGTCACCATAAGTCATTGCACCAGGAGACGCATCCATGCAACGTGCCAACAATTTGGCGGTATAGTTCGTACCAAATGCACAAAATGCAAATATAAGCGATCCCAGCACCCAGCCCGCATACCGGAATGCAAGCGGGAATGCAAGAATCCCCACACCGATTAATACATTCATGGCATTGAAAATGGATTGCATAAAAGTCGATTTGATATGCCCATCATGCTCACCATCAGGTCGTTTCAATTGCTCGGAAATCACAGATGCCACCGTGACATGTCTTGAGAGAGGAACAAAACCAGAAACTGTATCTGCATGGGTAGATGTTGTCCTTTCGAGTGTATCTCGTAGTTCTTGCATTGGCTTGTTGCTGTAGTAAATAAAACAATAGGGCATGGATTAGTTTACTAACATTGTAACATGTGGATGTATACATGCCTGGACTCAAAGCCCACTTCTTCATCGAGGGGTGGCTCGGGCAAGTATATGCTTCGATCGTCATGATAGCTTTTAGAGAGGTTTTCTGCCATATACATGATGGATGTGCGAGTGCAAGAATCCAGAGTATCACGAAAAGACCGAGAAGTAAATGAATGATCATTCCTTGCAGTGTGATAGGTTTGTGAAGGAGTGCTGCCATCATACATTTGGTCGCTATGTGTCGATCCGTATCCTGGATATGCATTGTTGGGCATACGGATTGCCATGGGAGGTGTTTTCGATGGATACGACATGGTTTGGGAAAGAGAATCTTATCTTTACTATTGCTCATGCCTTCGTTTATAAAGGGTTATAGTAATCCAGAAAATGCTGGGTTGAAACACGATGAGTCTAAAGTCGACCATATTAAATCCCATGATATGGATGTAACAGCTTTAGAGTTTGTCAACAAAAGGCTCGTTTCTAAAGCCAATGACTGACATTACTTTTTTCTCAGGGAGCTGCAGGTCATGTTTCTTATTTGGTAGGGGCCGAGGAAACATGATGCTCTTTATTTCTCCATCAAAGTTTAGTACGTTGCATTATCTACAGCGATCGCACCATCCCACATGCAATTGTGTGTATTGTTTACTTTTAGCTCAAGCAAAAAGGTTGATATAATGCTGTCGATTGATGCAGATATTGACTGTTGTGCAACTTGTAACAAAATGAAAAAAGGTGGAAAAGAAGACGGACTAGGAATCTGCGACATGGACTCCACATCTACATGTAAACAATAGACGTTGTTCGAGAACCCACAGCTGTCATCATATTCAACAACAATACAAAAGAGAATAATGGAAACTGGTATATGTATGTATATTTAAATGATCAAGACCCTGTTCTTAAGTGTAATGAATTCGATTCTGTAACGCTCGGGTGTCCACAATCTCCAGATCCACGACGCTATTGAGAGCACGAGTAAGCGCGTGATATCCAGTGCCACCCTCACCTCCATTCACTTACCCATTTAGTAGCGTTTTAAACTTGTTCAATTGCTCAGCCATTGTATTGACTTGTTCTTGTGCCACCGGTATTGAGCTGACTTCGATCACCCACATTTCTTGATCCTGGTCCACCAATACGGCACTTGATACATCCACCTTTGTTTTCAACTATGCCCACCATATCCATGTCAGATCCTTGTCCCATCGTCAGAGACATTCCTTTCATTACCTTGTAAGACTGTGTTATTGTGATCCGAAGTAACTTTTCATATGCAATCAAATGACCTTTCCGCACGATCTCAAACGAGTAGCTATTGACAAGAGATTCAGCATGCATAATCCATAGTACGTAAATGACATCTGATTACCTATATCCCAAAGACCTCATGAATCGAAAAACGTCTCCACTCAATTGCACGCGTACATGCGGCCGAACAGTGACTGATCGCCCACGCTGTGGCTCAGGGTGTCCTTGCATACATAAGTACCACTGCCTGTTCTTTAAGCTCTTGTCGTGTTCGGACGTGATACGCGACTGTAGCCGTAAGACAACGTCGTCATTGCGTGCAGGTCCAACTGGTGTTTGCACTATTCGAAGAACATGCCGTCAATGAGCAATCCTCGTGTATATAAAGAATAGGCCTTCTTGCGTACCAGTGGGAGAGAAGATCATCTCGTGTTCGAATAGATCTATCATAGCTTCATTGCCGCAAATGCCGATAAGTCGTTGTAGAATAGCGTCCTTTTCTGCTGTGCCAATAATGAGTCCAGCCAAGCTACATTCGTATGTTGCCATTGTGCATGTACAAGTTGTGTGGAATAAAAAGAGAGAGCGGTCGAACAAGTAAATCCTTGCTGAGTCTATCTGTCTACACCACAACCACAACCACCACAGCCCTTCATTCCATCCATTCATCATCACCATCCATTACATCGGATCACCGTGCTTAAAAGCAGGTACATCCACATTCAATATGCTATCAACACAATAAATGGGGGATCATCAATGTGCGTGTGTTTATCCACGACATATACAAGCTGCCAATTTCGAGATCATGTCCGATGTTGCAACTCCTGAGAAAAATTGGGAGAGAGGGAGAAACGACAGATGACAGCAATCGTCATATCGTTTGTATTGCTGATCCTTATGTACATCCCATGTAACACAAGTGACAACGCATGGGCCAATTTAATGTGGATAGAGTAGATAATAGAGTAGTTTCTTTAATAGGTTGTGACGAGAATGATGGTATTTTACACTGTACAGGGTAATAGGGAGGCAAATAAAGGGAAGTGGATACCCAAATGATGTAGTAAGTGTGATAGTATTAGAGGAAAACATGGTAACATGTGTGCAAGTGATATAGAGTATGCGTTTGTGTGTGCAGGAGAACGAGAGAGAGAGGGTAGTATAGGAGAAACATTGAAAGAGAACCCAGGGGGAAATAGCCAGCCCACAAGGTTGATTTTTGTTTTATGCAAAAGGAGCGAGATTGAAGCAGGGATTTAGTCATCTGAAAAGACAATAGTCTCGGAATCCGAATCGCCATCATGATATAATGTCACTGAATAATACATTGTGTGTGAGCTCCTACCATGCCGTATATACACCACCGTAAATAAAAAAAAACACATACCAGAATTAAACTTGGAAAATGGGTTGCTGCTATCATGCTGTGCATCCACTGGAATATCGGACTCCAGATCAAAGCTAACGCTATCATGCAGTGGTCGTACGGGATGTTGAACGGATTGGCCAGGTACAATGGGGGGTGTCATATGCCTTAGCAATGCGAAATTAAGGCTGCGAAAGAATGCATGGGCTTTGACATCACTGGCACCTGCACGTGATCCCAAGCGAGAATCCTCTTGCTTGTCAAGTAATCGTCGTACGAGGTTTTTGCATGTATTAGAAACCGCCTGCGGTTCAATTTTGTTGCGTCGACTATGATGCTTGTTGCTGTTGCTGCTACTTTTGAAATAGGACGATCGCTCAGGAAAGATAATATCGGTATGTAGTACTTTCGAAAATGTCTCATTGCGTGTGCTTCCCTTGAAAGGCGTGGTTCCATACTACAATATCAACCTTGTCAATAACCATGATGTGACGCCTGTCAACTTTTAGTAGTAACATACCAGCATTTCATAGATTAAGATGCCCAGTGTCCACCAATCAACTGCGCTGGTATGACCACAGCCACGAATGACTTCAGGAGCAATATACTCTATATATCATCATCTCATCAGTGATCATGTTGTCGCACATAGAATAGCATTCATCAACCCCTTATTCTTCCATACCTTCTGTTCCGACAAAGCTATTGGTACGTAGATGGGCAATGCATGTGCGTGTATCAATGGATGGTGGCTATGATGTCATGTTATTATCCAGTGTCATCTATCCAAGATGGAGATCATCATCACTTACAACATGGGGAGAGTGGGATTTGACAATGTTGGGAGGACAAGGTGGGTTGGATTGTTTGCTTAAATCGAAATCAGTCAACATCAAATGCCCGCTTTGATGCAAGAGAATATCTAATCATGAGCACTCGTCAATGGATGTTGGATATGTCCAATGATGCAAGAATACTTTACTTTCTGGTTTAAGGTCACGGTAAATGAAACCCTGTAAATGCAGATATTCAAGAGCAGCAATCACTTCAGCGGCATAAAACTTGGCCCCTACTTCATTAAGGCACCGTCCAGGTCGAGATTGCAGTGCTAAAAGACGGATGATGAAACAATGAGCTTTTCATTGAATCCATTGTATTGTTTTTTTTTAATATACCTCGAAAGAATTCACCGCCCATGCAGTATTCAGTGACAAAATAAAGAAAATCTTGGCTTTGAAAAGAATGAAATAGGGTAACTATGAAGGGATGATTGGCGCTGGCAAGGATCTCCTGCTCTGCAAGTACACGCTTGATCTTGTTGCGGCGGATCATTTCTCTTTTTGACAGAACTAAAAAAGGCGTAAAAAATGACTGAGTATAATATCTCAGGGGGGGAGAGAGAGAAGGAGAGAGCTAGAGAGAGATAGAGAGAAAGATAAATTTGGGGGGTTGGGAATGGGTAAGATGGGGGAGCAACGAATAATGATGATAATGGGTCACACAAGCAATCTGTTTACCTTTCATTGCCAGTAATTTGTCGGTTCCTTTTTGTTTGACAAGATAAACTTTGCCTACATCTCCTCGACCAAGTAACCGTACCTTTGTGAAACTAGCAACTGCTATTAGACTTGCTATCCCATAACCATCCATTCAACCCCCCTTGTTGTCTTTTCTATTACTTACCTACTAGGTCCAACTTGTAATTCTCGAATCTTAACACTGTTGGCAGCATAGGAACGACGATTGAGATTTAAACGTTGAGACCTTGAGTCAACAGCTGTTAGGCTACTCGACACGGTGGTTGTTGATGAAATAGTCGTTTCCATTCGTGGAAGGGGTGGGGGAAAAGCTGATGGTGGTGACGATGGTGGTTGCTGTTTTTTATCATTTACGATATGCTTGGCATTAGGTGTGGACGCGATACGCCGCACTGACTTTTTGTGTTGTGGGGTCGTGTCAGCTTCGTGGTGAAACCAGCTATTGCTCTTGAAACCTTTTTGGTATTGCAGTTGCTCAAATTGAGAAGGAACGCCGAAATTGGGTATTTGTTGTGTTGAAGTCATGGTTGTATCGGGTTGTGATGATGGCGTGTTGGATGATCGAAAGAGCCATCTTGTTAATCGTGATGAATAGGCTGCTGCAGGTGGTGGCGGTGCAGGCTGAACTGATTCCATTCTTGTGTACTATTCTGCCCAACAGAAAAAAGCGAAAAAAGAAAGAGAGAGAAAGAGTGAGGAAAAGAGAGTGAGAATGAAAGCAGAAAGAGAAAAGGAAGAAATAAAGAGAATGGGGAAAACTAAATTATAGGAACAAGAGTAAAAAAGAAAGAGGCGTTGATAGCTTGATGCCTCCCTATTGATAATCAACCCAACGCTCTCTAATCACCTTTATGATTTCTCTCACTCGTTTCCAGGCACAATTACTTTTGTCTCCCAAATATCGCCTCCTTCCTTGGACCCCTTGTTCAGCGCAGAGGCCAGAAAGAGGAAAGGGATGAGAGTGGTGACGGCCTGTAATAAGTAAGGGGATCACCATCAATCCTTTTACTACTGTACACACGCACCCATTTCATGCCGCATATGCGATGAACCAATTTCCATAAACAATTTCCCCTGACAACCCAGGCGGCGCTCTTGAATGTAATCAAATCAACTTCCATCACTGGCCTGTTGTTATGCATATGTTTGTGCAACACAAATGATAGTACTACTATATTAGCAAAGTTAATTACAACGTAAGGTAATCTGTATACAAAAAAATTGATATTATTCATTAAGAGAACCATGACTCCCAGTTTTGTTTTTGGCTGCTGGTATCATTTGTCTCATCGCTATTGAGCAAATCGGCTACTCGGGTCACTGGTGCTGATGGGCTCATTGTGCGAGATGGCGGTTGTTGAGCAGTGGATGATGATGGTGGATGGGGATGAGGATGTGCTGAATATGCACTGCTTGATGTAATTGGTTGAGGAGATGAATGATGATGATGTATAGGGCTGAATGAAGACGCGGTGACGTGTGATGATGGTGATGACGATGATGGAGGAACATACATGGTTGGTGCTGATGTAGTAGCTGTAGGTGGAGGACCATATGAATGAATCATCCCTGGAGGAGGTACCACAGGAGGTGATCCTGATGTTTGGAGATGTGATGGTGGTTGTCCTGCAATAGGTGAAGCGTAATAACCAGCTGGATGTGTTTGCATGGCTGATGGTAAGGGTTCACTCGTTGATGGATAAGGTAAACCAGGTGGTCTTTCTCGTTGTTGGGCCAATTGATGACGCTGTATGACTTCATCCAACTGCATCTTTTCATTATTGTTCATGTAAAAGTTACGCACTTGAGTGGCTGTTTTGGATCCCAATGCTTCGGCCACCTTTTTCCAATCACGACCATATTGCTCAAGATATCGCACAAAGTCACCTCGTTCGGACACAGACCAATAAGATGAATATGCAGGTCGCTTAGCCGTAGTGTCAGAAACAGTCTTTCGCATGCCACGACCAGAAAACTCGGCTTCCATCCATTCTTCCATCATTTCACTATCCACCACTTTGCCGGATGATGTACGTGCTCTACGTCGTCTTCCTGTTGCAGGTGTTGGTCGTGATTGTTTCTGTGTCTCAGCTTGAGATGAAAGTGTTCGTACGTGAGCTGTTGTTACTGTTGTTACTGATGGAGGAGGTGGAGGAGGTGGTGATGGTGACGGTTGTTCTGAAGCTGTGCCCATCATATGCAAACCCATCAATGTTGCAGCTGCGTCTTCTTCCTCAGTATTAAATTCTGATTTGGCTTCAGATTCCTCGTTGAATGCGTTCGGACCGAATTTGCGTTTGTAGTTGTGATAAAAGTTGCGACATTGATCCTCAGTCTTAGTACCCACTAATGATGCCACACGCACGAAATCACGACCATGACGCTTAAATCCATCCACAGCGGCTTCTTTGTCTTTTTCAGTCCACCTGGCAGTAGGTGCCACAGCTCGTTCATTGGTTGTTTCTGTAGTTGTCGCTTCATCCACGTACATTTCCTCTGCTTCACCAGTTGACGCTGCTTTAGGTGATCGGCCTTTACGTCGTGCATTACGTCGCTTATCAGCTGTCATGCCTCTTGCCTTGTCAATGTCATCAGCTGGAAGTTGTGATGATGCAGGTATCACTGGTCGTTTGCCACGTCGTCTTTCTTGTACGCCTTCCAAATAAGTATTGGGATCCATCAACTCACGAGTATCCTTAACCTTGCGTTCAGTCTCCTTTTGCTTGGCCTTTCGTGATACTTGTGCTTCGCCAATGTCAGCCATTAAAGCGGATCCCTTACTCTTAGCCTTGCGAGTGGAATAAGCAGCACTGCCACTGGCACGTCTTACAGCTTCAGCCAATCGATCACGCTTTCTACCAGCTTTTCCACGGCGTCCCTTGCTCACCAGCGCTTTGAAATCAATCTTGGTCTTCTTTCGGTAATAGAAAAGGACACATTGAGGAGCACTCTTTGTACCAACGGCTGCTGCTATCTTCTCGAATTGCTTTGGATATTGCATGTAACCTTCCATGAATGCTGTCATTTCTTGTTGTGACCACGTATCACCAGTATCATGACCAGTGTGATAATATGTCAATGGATCTGCGACTAATCCTCTGCGATCATCAAACGTTCGGATTCTTTCCTTAGCATCGAGAATCATATCTGGGATTGTTGCTGTGGTCTTTGCAGCTCGTAACTCAGGATTCCTCATGTCAGCTGATTCAAGCGATTGGATAATTTCAAGAAGTTCAGCTTCGGAACGAGCAGCATCCGATGTCCATGCACCTTTGTTGGGTCCACCACTGTATCCAGAAGTGCCATCCGTGCCAAATCGCAAGCCTTCAAATGGATCCCCATTAAAGATAACACCATCAACATAATCATCCGGCTCCTCTTCTACACGTCGCCGAGATCGGTAAAGGCTGCCTCTATCAGGTATTCTGCGTTTCTGATCATGAATGCGATCCAATGCCAAATTCTTGCTCTTCCATGTCTCATAATATCGTTTGTATTCACGCTTGAGTCGCTTCCCCTTTTGCTCCAAATCCTTTTGTCTACTAGCCAAGCTTGCCGCCAGTGATGTTTTGATCTCCTCAAATCGTTTGATATTCTCTTTGAAACAAGGATACTCATCGATACGTGGATACAATGGCTTACACCATTTCTCTTCATCAGACCAATTATCTGGGTCATCTGGTTTGCCCTGCCAGCCACCAACCATGATTGAGTTTGCCTTAGCAACACATTGGTTCTCTTTCAAAAGCTTCTCGCAAAGCAAATCATCTTCCTCATCACTGGTGCGCACCTGGTTGATCAATAACTGTGGTCTCTTTCGCATGATGGGAGATGCTGTGAGCTCCATATTCTCAATATCAGTAATGCCTTGAGCCTGACCATCCCGATTGATGATTTCAAGTGCCTGTTGCTTTGCCGCTTCTTGCTCATCCTTCTCCTTTTGTTCTTCGTTGGCTGATGAATAAGGTATGGCATTCTCGTTTGTGCTGGATAATGTTGCCACAGCGACAATGTCATTTTTGCTCTCATCGTCACGTTTGGAAACCTTGACAAGCATTTCTTCATACATTGCAATATCATCTTCAATCTGACCAATGCGTTCCACAATCTCTTGCTGCGTCATTTCCTTTCCCGTAGTAGTTGCTTCGGCTGAATCCGTTGCTGTTGTAGTGGTAGTAGTTGTTTCAACTGGCTCAGCTTTGACTTTTTCAATATCAGTGTCAACCGTTTTCATAGGCTGGATGTCTAATATCGGCTCAGACTGTGATTGCGGGATGCCGGCTGATTGATTAGGCTGTGATGGTTGTTCCACGGCAGATGATACAGTAGCTGGTGATGATGGCTGAATGTCTTTGGGTGCAGTAGTATCGATAGTGGCTGTGTTGGTTGACATGACAACATCCTCTGGCATTTCATCCGTTTCACTGGTCTCCCCAGGTTCTTTTTCATCATCCAACGACATTTGCGTATTAGCTAAAAGGAATAATGGTTTGAGTTGTGCTGTTGTACAAAAGATTTGCATTTCCTAAAAAGAGACATTACCTGACATGGGTCGTTTATCTTGATGATCCTGACGTATATCCAATCTTGAATCTTCTCGGCTGCTACGTGATGAAACCCAAGGTGGTGTGCTTGTGGGTGATGGCCCATTGCGAGGACTCCTTATTTCACGATCACGATCTCTTGCTTTGATTCCACTAGGTGCTCCACTAGGAAATCCTGAAGTACTTGGATTTGAAATGTTGATAGGTGGCCATGGTCGACGACTGCGATATCGATCAGAATCCATAGTATTGCGTGCTGAATGACGATAAAAGTCACGGTCATCAAGGCGATCACGATCGTAATATCCGCTGGCACTAGCAGGTGAAGAGGGAAGACCACGGTCTCTGTTGTCACGGTCGGGTCGATAAGAATCACCACCAAAAGGGGGTCCATAAGAAGAAGGAGGTGGAGGAGGACCACCAGCAGCACTGCTATTGTTACCACTGCTACCACCACCATAACCGGAAGAATCATAACGCATCATATAGCTAATGAATGTCAGATGATCAGTGACCCCCGAAATAAAAATGCAGCGTATTTACTTACTTGTCTCTATCCCTCCAACGATGATCATCATCTCTGTAACGTCTTTCACGATCACGGTCTCGATCTCTCCACTCGGTGTAACGTGATGGCGGCGGTGTATAGCTGTCAGATCCATTGCTTGGCATTCGTGGATCATCCTTCATTTCCTTTGATGCACTACCAGCAGATGATGCCGACTTGAGATCCTTGATCATCCTATCGGGACTAGCTATATATCCACACGATGCATAATTAATTACCCACATCCTAATACATATATGCACGCTACTAACTGACCTTCACGACGCATGGATGGGGTTGATTTGGAATATTCTCTTGAAGGCAGTAATGATGGCGGAGGATAATGTGAAGGTGGAGGTGGCATATCATCACGATAATATCGCGAATATCGTATATCCCTAAATGCCATATATATAAGAACATGCCTCACGTATATAAGGTGTATTATTATTACCTATCACGACTGCGTGGAATGTATCTATCTTCTCTTAAGCCCATGGAAGGTCTGTCACGATCACGGTCTCTGAAGTCTCTGTAGTCGTCTAGTGCATTGGGGCCACGAGAAGGACGATAAGAATATGAATCGTAACGCGACGAATAGCGTGGAGGGCCGTTTCGAGTGTCGTTATAGAATGGAGGTGATCTCGATCTTGATCTTGATCTGGATCGCGAATGAGTTCCCCGCGAGGAAGTTGAGCCAGCAACGCTCATTGAGGAACAAATGGAAAGAAAAGCGAAAAAAGAAAGAGAATCAACAAGTGAGCTTAGAGGAAAGAGAGAAATAAGAATACAAAACTTCCTCTCTCTCTTTCTCCCTCACACACCTTTTGCTCCCTCAGGTTGTTTTTCAAATCCAGCATCTACCAACACACACTCATTTTATATATAAACACCTTACGTGATTGACTATGTTTGAGTGACAAGATGAGTAAGACTAGACTCCTTGTGTGGGAAAGAGAGCAACAAGGAGGATAGTATGGCAATAACAACGCCCTTTTGTGGAGGACCATGTCAACAACAGCAAATGAATCCTTGTGTACCATGCATCAATTTGGATATTCTGCCACATTCTCGGATACCCTTTCCTTTTCTTTTTCCAAAGCATCTTCATCCTCATCTCATGGCACCACCTTACACATATCCAATAACTGCCATCTTTTATTTCATTGCTCATCCTCAGGTAAAACAGGACTATTTTCCGCATCTTGTCGACCATAAATATTGATCCATTATTGTCATCACTACCGTCCACTATAGCTATGGATCAAGGTGCTATGTCCTTTTCTATTGACTCTTGTCTTTGGCATCATTTCTTTGGTTCTATCCTTTGTCTTCCTTCTTCCTTTACAAGCACACGCGCTCATTGACGCTCATTGTCCTGCATGGTTGGCCTGGCTGGTATCCGTCATCTTTGTCCTATTGGAATCGGCACTCTTCGATGTCGTCTTCTTTGCAATCATGTTGCCAATCTTCCAAGACGCCTTGTTTGACGCTACGCTTAAAGCTCGTGGGATGTCAAGGATGTTTGATACGCGTATCCAAGTCAGTGGAATGGTCCTTTGCTGCCGTGGTGTGTCGTCAGGCCTTATGCTCGTATGGTTCCTGGTATTAGCACAGGTAAATAAGGGGCTCAATAGAGCATCAGGTATGGCGTTTGATCATTCACAACCTCTCCTATAGATATTTGTATGGATCATCACAGCTCCTTTGCATTTAATTCCTGTGGTCGGCACTATCATTGCCTGTTACATTAATGGCTGGCCTGCATGGTAAGCAGTGATACAACACGGATGATATATTGGTATTCACATGATGTTGCTATTCTTATATAGTTGGGGTCAACACATTCATTATGATTTGGAATTTCGAGGTTTCAGTGTTTCCGATTCACGACGTTATGCATGGAAGAACCGATCCTCATATTGTAGCTTTGGTGTGGTCGCTGTGGCTCTTGAGATCGTACCCCTCTTCAACTTGTTGTTCATGTGGACAAACGTCGTCGCAGCTGCTTTATGGGTCGCCGACAAGTATGAAAAGAACGAAAAGGAGATTGCCAAGCAACAGCGTCTGCAACAACAACATCCAATGCCAATCGGCAATTCCTCTGTTTCATCCTTGTATTCATCTGTAAGGAGTGCTTCTTCATTCGTGTCACCTACCGCACATAGTGATCAGGCTTATTTGGTTCAGCATGCGGCCAATGACCCCTACAAAAAAGTCCATGATGGATATGGATCATCAGCAGTGTAAATTAAAACGTATACCACCTGTAGCATAATCACCACCACCATCACCTGCATTGCTATTACCCAGTAAATACGATTCGATACCCAATGGCTTGCATGACATGACCACACTATTGCTGATTTCCGTCTTCATTGACAACAAAATTTCACGTGATGCCGCATCCTCCTCTAGCAAGACCATCCTCAATCATATTGCAGTCCCCTCATCCATAAGCTAGCTGCCATTTTCTTGCTCATAATTATCACCGACTGCTATTTTGTACTTTACCATGGAAAGATAAAGACCTTCAAATGCATCTCAAACACAAAGCGCCTATATGAGGAATACTAGATATCCCCATATCCTAGCACACAATGAGAGACACACGCGCCTGACCTTCCTTACAAAGATATCACACAATCACGCACCAGATCCATTCTATAGTTTCTTTGTTAGATAATAAAGGCTTAGAGCTGCACCGAATGATGAAACAATGAGCCACACACACATGAACAGAAGCTTGGCACTGTCTGCCACTCACAAATTTTTTTTAGCTCGGTGACACGAGATACATGCAGCTGATTGTCGTTGAACAAAGCATGGTCCTGGATCTACCAGTGTAACGGTGCACAATATTCATGAAAGAAAAACCTCCCCATGAAGGAAGAATCCTTGTTTTTGTTGTCGCTGAGTTAGGGAAAATCAGGTATGTAGGCTCCTCAGACTTAATCCTGGTATATGCGTCCCATCACTTTATCAGCTCATGCATCAATTTATCAATGCATCATCCCCAACAGACAGAATTACCCGCGCCCACGCCCACGCCCACAATGCACAATGCACAATAAAAGGATGCTGTCGCCGCTCATCATACTCCCACACATCTCTTTCGTCTTTGATTGCTTACAAGGTCAAATCACCAAGGTTTGTGTGTATCATTCCTTCCATCCTATGAATAAAAGTGCTGACCTTTGTGGTCATTCGTAATAGTGCTTTATTTTTCATTGTCATTGTATTAGGATATCAATTCTTGTAATGAGGTAAAGACTCATCATGCTGCTTGGTGAGTCACTACTCATACGCGCCACCTTGTTACTTTCGATATAGTTATCTCCCTTGATGCATCTGCAAAAGTTGGTTTCGGTGCCATAGTTTACGTTGGGTGCTGGATATGTCATGGTGGATTTGGCATGGTGCAAATAGCAAGGTCCGAAGATCGACGTATGGAGTGGAAAACTCATCAATGCAGCCAATCAATGAAAGGCAGCCAGGACTCGACCTCGCAAGCAAGAACCTGCTGAAACACAAGGAAGTCGTAGGAGGGGAGGCGTACACATTGGCAGAAACCCATTGGTTCGATGGGTCCATTTCGGATGTTGTCAAGGCGAAGAAAGCCGAAGCCCACCTATAATCATCGAGATTCAGTATGACGTAACACTGAGGTGTGTACGGTAGGTTGTGTATAGAGACGTGGTGGACAGTGATGCTCGTATAGGGGATATTTATTCTTTAGAAGAAGAACCAGGAAACTAAGATTGAATATTAACCAGGGATACAACCATACACGAGCTGAATCTGGGTGATGGGTACACGTGATTATTCGTGGATACGACAAACGCCAGCATTCATGAACCGGGTCATTCGATACGCGACTATGGCTTACAAGCGATATGAAAAGCTGCCCATTATATTGATTCACTGCACCAACCAGTGTAGTGGGATCTCTTTGCACCTTCTCCAAGAATCAACTTACCATGCTCAGAGTCATTGACACGCGATCTCTGGGCGAATAAGTGCGTGATCATTTCAAAGGATTTGTGTCAGTCATCATTCGATAAGAAGCTGGATCCTTTCGCGGCATTGGCAGTATTTATGGTCCCCAAGGACGCGTGCTTACTGGCAAGCAGAAGCTAGCGTATGATGATCCGAATTGTTTGAGAGATAATAAACAACCATGTGGAACAATGGATTCTTTTTATGTATGGGGGAGAGCACAGAGATCTACACAAGCAGTATCCGGATATAGGTGGATCATATGAAGAATGACATGATAATGGAATATCACTCTTGTTGAGTCTTCCAACAAGCCATGTTACAGAAATGGCGTCGTCGGCTTGTAAACATAGATGCATCATGCAATTGGGGGCGTAAATGTTTCATGCTGGGTAGTAGTCTTGTCCTATCCATGCAACTTATTCAACACGCATGGACAGGTAAACGAAAATGATAGGCTCTTGTTGTGAGCCACTATCGTACGCTATCCCTAATCTCCATAAGCGCCCTCATCTATCTATGTCTCTGATCCATTTTATTTTTGGGAATACCCATCCACAAGTAAAGAATGGTGCCATACCCTCTATAGCTACTGAGTCCATTCATGCTTATAGCACACAACACATTTTCTGCACAACAAGAGGTTACAACGTTTTCCTGAAAAGGGACAAATGGTAAAGCATATATGCATTTATATGTGTGTGCGTTATGTGTGGCGACGCTGCTGGCATATGGCGATCTCTTTTCTTTTTTTTTCTTTAGCTCCTTCTCTGATGCGATATATGAATAGTACCTGTGGACACAAAGATGCATGTTACTTTTCATCCCACTCTTGGTATCTTTGTTTCTATCCCTTCTTCCTCCCCTTGCAGCCGCTTTCGATTCCCTATCTATAATATACACGAGTCAAGGGGTAACTGGTAACTTGTAAGTATAGAGGCATGGCATGGATAGCCGCCAGGGATGATGGATTGGATATTGTATACACTTCTTTTTCGATATACATCATTTATTCAAACTTGACTCTATTCTAGTCAATATGACAGGCTATGAAATGGGTCACTTGGAGGTACCCCAGCAACACCAACACACCGCACCACCACATCCCCGATCGGGATCCCACTCGCCATGGGACTCAGTGGAGGATCTGCCAGAACCAGTACTGCCATGGATGAAAACAGAATCTCGTCAATCGTTTGGAGGCTCATCAAGAAACTCTGTGGACTCGAATAGTCTTCATGTTATCAAACGATATGCACCTGATCCAACTGCAAAGAAACGGCAGCTGTGGACCGCTCGTAAATGGTGGATCTTGCTCGCTAATACACTGGTAAGTAAACCACCATCACCACCTCCTCCTCAGCATTATTTGATTCGCTAATCCACCTTGAGATAGCTATTTTGTTATGGATTGGCAATCCTTCTCTTTGCAATATTGACCTTTTTAAAATGTAAGTGATCAATCCATGGTGACGAAGATGTATTCTTAACCTCCCTACTACTACTCTAGTTTATCAAAGTGCCGACGTCGTTATTGTGGGTGAACGCAAGATTTTAAATTGTAAGCTACTTTTTCAGCAACACAACACAACACAGGATCCATTGATCGTTGATTTGCTTTCTACTACTACTAGTGATCATAGCCACAGGCGCCATTTGCTTAGCATCTTCGTTGCTTGGATACGTCGGTATCATGCTCAACAACAGGGCGGTCTTGACCTTTTACAACTTGTTATTATGGGTGTGTTTCGGCTTAATCGCTTCCATCGGCTATGTGGCGTATCGTAAAGCCAAATGGAATATCCAGGTAAATCACACACGTACATACACATGCACGTTTTTGTTATTAAGGCATGATGATGCTATTTACAGGGCAAGCTGTCGTATCAATGGCACTATGACCTCACGCCTGACGGAAGAGCAAGACTGCAAGCTAATGTAAGGATGAGCTATGTAATCATCAAAACATGGGATTGGTCGCTGATGCATCCGTTTATGTACGATATTAGCTTCATTGTTGTGGATACAAATCATTCACTGACTTTCACGAGCGATCCAACAAGTGCTTTCCTCGCACATTGCTTCCAGGCTGCAGATACAAATACCAGCAATTCACGATACAGATGCTGAGATACACGTGGATCGTTGCATTTTCGCTTGTCCCTGGTCATTTATTCGTGGTCATCACAGCCCTGCTTTGTTCGAATCATGTCAACCGCAAATTTGGCAAGAACTTGCCACCGAAAATCTATCGATTGGATTATCAAGGCATCATTGCCGGCACGCCAACCGGGAGCTCAGTCAATTTGCACAATGACGGGTTACAGCATAGGAGTAGTACTTGAGCGTTTGTTATATGTGTCATGTTATCCCACCTCCTCTTTTTCCTTTCACCACTGTAATTAATCAGCATTCAACCACCTTAATTGTGGTGTATCCCTCTACATACTATGGTCACTCTTTTTATCAATATACCACCTAACAAAAATACTATGTGCTCTTTGTCATAAATGGGATGTACAATCAAGTGAAAGGAGGTGCGGGAACACAAAGATGCCAAAATTCGAGATTCCAAATTGAGCCATCATAATAACAACATCGAAGAAAAGAAGGTTACCACTTGTAATTCCCTGGTTGTGTTTTTCTTTTTCTTTCATTTCATCCAACCATGGGCTGTCTATCACGAACCAAAGTCGAAAACATCCTCAGCTTAACATTCAACGGCATCAACATAGCCCTTTGTTTATTGGTGATCGCTGCCGCCATTATCAAAGCCATCAAGGGCAACTTTTCTCAAATTGTGATGTGCATCTATGGAGGGTAAAATAGTGTTCTTTATTGTTGATCTAGCAAAAAGTACTCATACATCATCTACCATCAGTGTAGTTGCAGCGTTGTTTATCATTAATGAAGTCATTTCATCCGAGATTTCCTTTCGTTACTTTTATTTTCTTGCGACTTACCGAGGCCGTGGGTTGATTTTCATATTGTAAGTACTGTGGATTCATGGTACAACATGTTGTGGTGCTTATGTGATGGATGCCCTTTAGTTTTGGCTGTCTTGTGCTCGATGACACGGTGATCAATATTGTAGCAGGCACACTTAATCTTACGATGGGACTTATCTATATCATCATGTCGTTTATCACACCCGAATTCATCCCACCCAACCCAATGACTATCAACTGGCAGAATTGGAAAGACTTTTCGGCGGAGGGATTGGATCTATCACGACCACGACCCATGATGGAGCAAACCAAGATACCTCATCCACCCACTATTGAAACTTCACAACAACATGTCTCTGGCACTGGATATGGTATATAAACATGCACAAAATGTATTTGATTGCGTGTGTATGGTATAATCACGAGGATGAAGATGAAGATGAAGATGCACATTTCCGCCACAACTTGTAGCCTGATAATACTCCACTGAAGAAACCGGACCATGCTTGAACACCATTTGCGAATGACGGTGACCAAATATCACAAGCTAATATATATCAGTCAGCAAGAACACTCCCATACAAGATGACAAACAACATACCACAAAAGATACCATCCATCATTAATTTTGATAGACTAATTTGTGTCATGAATATCTTTTCTTGCTGATCAGGCTTGTTGTTGGCTTTGAGTTGCTGTAATGACTGATAGTTCTCGTGTAAATCATGCATGATGCCAAGGAACCAGCAATACATGGATATTATTTCTGCTCGTTTGCCGAGGTTGCTATTGACTACGCCTAGCTTGTACAAGCAATAAATGTCGTCTGCTACCGTATTTCCAATCTCGTTGACGAGGACACATGAATTCCATAGTGAGGGTGTGGGTTCAAGGAGTAGCTTGCGAGTAGGGCCAATCGCTAGACCCAGTCGTAATATCTTGCGCGTCATTGAGAAACTGCTGACCATGCTGGACCATTTCTTTGGATTGACGAGTCCATGATGTAGCAGGATCTTGAATGCGTATTGGATGATCTTTATGCTCTTGTCACGGCCGTCGAGCTCTTTGAGATATTTTTGTACCAGCAGGAAAAATTGGCTGTACAACTGCAACCGCGGAATCGGTGGCTGTCGCCTCTTTTCAAAGCAAGGTGATTCATCAATGATGTACTTTTCTAATTCTGGTGGTGGTGTTGATGATGGTGTTGGTAAAGATTGAAAGGTGGATACAGACATGGATGATGATAATAATAATGGAATAAAAAAGGAGTAAGATTGAGGGGGATAGCTCATGGATGGAGTTTTTCTTTATATGATTTTGTTCCGCGGAACGAGGATATTCTAATCTGTCGCTTATCAACGTATCAATCAACCTGTATGGCAAAATCGGGTTGGTGTTGATGCACAAAACGTGGTCACTTGTCTTCCTTTTCTCGCTCCCCTCGCCCTCGCCCTTGTCCTTACCTTGACGGCAGCATAAATTCTCCGGATTACACTGTACGTGCTAATAAAGCCAAGGGTACCAGTACATAATCCTAGCAACAGGCATCCAACTAATGTATGTACAAGATACACCATTCCACTCGCCATCCCAATCATGTCCGTACGGATCCAATAAAACACCAGAGCATAACTAGAAATCATAACGTGAATATGCCTCCTTCTTGACAACACTTTTTTATACTTACATAAATGTATACAATGAACACGATGCTCCAACAGCGAATGACATCCACCACCAATGATAATCCTTTTGCAAGAGTATAAGCTTTTTTGAATGCCATCAATACATGTCCCATTACTTACCTCGTTGCACAGCTGGAAAAACACCAACACGACTGTCACGGATGCAGTAGCTACCCCCAACAACATGCATGCCATGGATGCATACCCAAGGGATAAATACAGCTCGCCTTGCCAAACCGATTTCAGGAGTTCATCCAGATCCACAAACACAATAGCAAATGGAATCACACCACCCAATAAAACACTAGCAATAATAAATAAGCATGATGATACATACATATATCTATTCATCCTGTTACTTACCTCATGCTATAACTCTGGTACCAGCGTTTCTCTGGAATGAATCTTGGCATTTGCGTTGTACGTGAAGGATGCTCGATTCGCTCCCGACGATCTCCAACCAATGAGCCCAGGAACGTTAATGGCAACATGACAACCAGCCACAGGATCATCAAAGTAAACCATCCTTTCACTGACATGGTTCTTGATGAATGCAATGTCCATCCCGAGATGCTTTCAAGTAATAATGAGCCAAGGACTAAGACTGGTACAAGAATGGCTGTCTAATGAAATGATCCACGCACGTGAGTATGAGGCGTTGTTGGGGGAGAATGATAGATAACGTACCAGAATAGTATTGAGGAACCATGATCGACCTCGGAACACCTTGTAGATGCGGGCACTGTGATACCCAGCCAATATTCTAAAAAAAGGAACATCGTCGTGCATGTCAGGATGGTTACACGATCATTGTTTGTTTGTCAGATTCCCAAGCACTTACGATGACAGCATGTAAATCACAAACGCCGTACGAAATAATGAACCAGGTTGAGCAGGATGACATGTTCCCAGCACCATACACACTATATGTTCCCACATCAATCATCGAATCCTCCCCAATATACGCGATAGACAAACTTACCCAATGTGCCTACTGCTGCTACCACAAGCTGAATACCCGATCCCACCAACGGCGCAAGCAATCCTCCATAAATGGGTCGTCGAAATACATCACGATGAATAAGTCGCCATCCAATGACATCCTCGAAATCTTCGTGTATCTTGAGATCATGATCATCATGGTAATTTTGTTGATCGCGTTGCAGGGTCTTCATGAGGATCACACCAACAACACCCAATAGGAAAAGAATAGTGATGATGCTGTTGATCATGGCATAAAAGTGTGTCTCAGGATCGGGGGTAATAATATACATGTCCCATCGTGTTTGCGGTGTTAATGGAAGTTTTGCTGGAGTCAATGGATTCTTGGCCTTTTAAAGATGCATTAGTCCCTCTTGATCCAAAGTAACGTTTTATATATACCACATTACCTCTTTCCAGCGAACAGAGTAAGTAAAAGTAACCGACGTTCTACGCTCGTTTACTTCTTGCATGGTATAATCGATGGCTGTATGAGTGCATTGTCCATTGGCGACGCTGTATGTGTGCGTGTGTGTTTTTCATGCGTCAATAACAACCCACTTTTTATCCCCGCACGCATTGTTGTCACTTACGAATCGGGATAAACTTCGAAACCAAGCACTTGAATTCGATCATGGGATGGTGTATATAAAATGTTGAATGTGACATGGTTGTTGATAAAAGTGTGGTTGTTCTATTTAAAATTAAGCACGTTTTTTTAGTCGACACGTTGTAAATGCACATATGCGGTATACCTTAATCTGACCCAATGGAAAGCCGACGCGATAAGCACGCGTACTGACTTCGTTGGTGTAAGAAGCGGTTGCACCCGGTAAACCATCGAGCCACCTACACACATATAATCAGGTCCCATGATCTCCTTTGTACCTTCCTCCACGTATATGAATCCTTTCCATACCATTCTACTTGATAATCTTGTTCAATGAGTTCCTTTGCAACAATAGCATCTTGAAGTGACCAGGGCTTTGTACATAGCACGTTGCAGTCAACGTTATCCAGCGTAGCTATCTAGTCAAGAAAAGGAAAAATGGCACACACATGGCGGAGGTATTAGCTATATGGATCGTGCGTATCGAGAGACTAATGAGGATTTAGACTCAAAATTTCATGCTACCTTGTAATCACTTTGTATCAGCCAGTCGCCACGCCAGTCTTGATCTGCTACTAGCCAGCTTGTCAGACGTTGTTTATGCTGCCAACTGCTATCGGTATACGGTGGACAGATGAATGGTTGTGTGGCATATTTGTAAGGGATTTGTGTGCGTTCTGAAAAGAGCTTGTTGTAATATAATGGAATGAGTTGTTCTCGTTCATATGCTGTTGGGTTGTTGGCGTTCACTTTGACCAAGACAAGAGACAAAAGGCACCAGAAGAGGGCGATGCTGCTATTGAACATTGGCACATGCACTTAGTGAAGGAGAGTATATGGAATGGGATGGGCGAAGACGACGAGGACGACGATCGTGAAAGGATGACAAGAAGGAGGAGAAGAAGAAGAAGGGGTGTGGCTATAAAAGAACAAGGCATTAAGCGAATGCATAAACGTAATGGGGAGAAAGGGTGTACAGAAGCGTCAAAAGTAACTAACCTTCCGTAGAGGTTTTATGTAGAGTTGTGTGGCGAGAATACAGACTTAACGACTGGAGAATAGAAAAACGAGAAGCATTCACTATGCCCACCAGCCACGTCCCCCTTTTATGGTGGCACGGATGTCGTCGTCGGGCTTGGCTTTTCACAACAACAGCACTAAACTAGAGGTCTCAGGCGGAGAGAATAACATTATCGCGTAGCCCTTCCTCTTCTTGTTCCTACTCTCTCACACTCACACACACACACATTCTCTCTCTCGCGATGCCTAATCTCGAGGTACCATTCTCCATGCCCAAAGGGCCGTCTTGTATACCTTCAGTCAACACTATCAAAGTCATTTTCCACGGCTTGCAAATCCTGGCTACTGTGCTTACTATTTGTGTCGTTGCACCTGTTATTGCCACCGAAGTGCGCTTTTATGTAAGTGTATAATGATACTCGATATAAAAAGAGAGAGAGATAATAATAACCTATCTTAGGGTGCAAGTCAAGGTGGACCGAACTATACACTTGCAGTGGGTTTAATGAGTTTGGCTGTTCCTATTGCCCTGATTGTTTTCCCTACCATCTACGACCGCCAAGGCAAATTCAGACGACTCGGCAAGTTCTGTCTCAAACCAAGGACCAGTTGCGTATCATCCCGATGACTTTTGGAAACTTTGTGCTGACATGTGTTCTTTTGTAGATCTCATCTTTTGTGGATTCTACACGGTGGTGTGGATCACGTGCGGCATCGCTATCACCGTCCATGCAAACAACCCTGATAACTGCAATCTCTTTGATGATAAAGAAGAAGACTTTGGAGATGACTACCGGAATGCTTGGCCTACACAGGTAAAATCTTCGGAAGAGGAAGCGGATCGGAATGTGTGCGTGTGTGTGACATGGCTGAGGAGAGTTAGCAGCTAACGGATTTAATTTCTAGTGTAATTGTGCCAAGGTGGCAGCTGGGTTTGCATGGGCGACATGCATTCTTTGGTTCTGTTCGCTCGTCTGTACCTTGATCATATTCTGGAGAGAAAAACACCTTATCCAAAAGAATCTACGTCAACATGAGATGAACAAGCAAGCGGTTCTCCAAATGCAACAACAGCAAGAATCAGATGATGAGATGTATGGAGATACAGGTAGACATGGTGGTTATCGTGCTTCTGGATACTACGAAGATGTGGAAGGAGAAGATCTCGGTGGTATGCGTCCTCAATCCTTTGAACAAGCTCGTCCATTACAAGATCCTATTCCACCACCGGCAGCAACTCACCAATCTCCATTCGATTCGCCTTACGATCCACCAGAGAATAAACGCATGTCATACGGATACCAGCAATATGAACATCCACCTCAACCTTATGATCCATACCCCGATACAATTCAACAGCATCAACCACAGCCTTATGATCCTTACCCAGTTGATCAGCAACACCAACAACAACAACAACCATACAACTTGCATCAATCACCTTTTGATGACCATTATGGTAGATACTCGCCTGAACCACCCATGAACCATGCAGGAGCAACACCTACACCTCCTCCTCCACAAGGCTCATTTACCCCAGCCCCCATGGCTATGCCTGATCCTACACAGTACAACAGTAACCCAACTCAACATCAGCCACAACCACCCACCGATCATCATCAGCTATAATTTGGGTGAAGATTCTTGTATACACACGTCTATACGATACATGTACACATCTCTTATTGTATCATTTTCTTGTATTCCTGTACTTGTGAATCCCCTCCCTCCCCTTCAGAATACTATGTTAATATATTCTTTTCCTTTTTCACATAATACCTATCATCAGATGGAAAGTTGGATGGCAATGGCTGATAAAGGTTCATATTGGGAAGAGAGTGTCGCTTATAGAGTTCGAACACAGTATACCATGATTAAGCTTGTTCGGGCAATGACAAGTTCTCTATCATAAACATATGGGCATAGGAGAACAATGATCGATCGATATAGTTGCTTGCCCTAATTTGACCGATTTATGCATGGACAGCATTACGTTAGGCACGGGGCATATGCGCATCATCATCATCTTATTAGCTTATCCATCACCAAATGTATCAAGGACTCACCGTCCAACGAGCACATCCTTTACTAATAGAAGAAAGTAATGCCAAAAACCAGGCTCTGTGTGTACCTCATTTATTGCAACCTTCTGATTAAGCGCTAATTGTGGTCATCCATAATGCTCCATTATTATCCTGCTTTCATTGTCGTCATGGTCGTCATTGTGACACTGGATCCTGCTAATAAGGTAAAGCCGAATCATATTGTTTAAAGAGCCACATACATTACTTTTGATATAGGTAAAGTATCTTTTATGATGCATCTGCAAAGTGGATTTGGCGCCGACGCATAAATCTATTATCGTGTGCCAATCTGAGTTTGAACAACACGCCGTGCATGAAAACGTCAAAGTCCTCACAACAGCAATGTAGAAATCAAAGAGCGGTCTTGAGTTGTTGAGCAGGGTGCAGCTGAAAACCTTATTAGAATTACAGGTGTTGGGTCCCAGTTAATAAGCGAGGAATAAAGTGATCGAGTGGCCATTTTATCGAAAGAGCATTGTAAATCCAAAGCAACAAGGGCCCATTTTTCTTCCTGTGTGTGATAACACAAAGGTTCATCAACCTTCCTGCTATCCACGTATAATGCTATTAACCCTCCTGCAAAAGCATCTTTCTACTATATGCATCCACATCTCCCATGAAATGATAAAATAAAAAGATGCTGCATAAACAAAAGTCTTTGCTGATTGCGTTTTTATGGAGCTGATGATGATCGATGGGTTGTGATGGGGGTACGTGTTGCTTCTATATGATTCATATATTGATGGCTCAAATTAGTATCTGCCATAATAGCCAATAAAGGGTGGGTGATGCAAGCTGTACCAATGGGTAGGGATGACTATAAGGCTTTGTTTGGTGTTGTTGAATTGTATATCATGGTATAGATCATAAGGTCAACATTTTGCAGGCATGCGAATGATATACATTTTCAAAAGATGAATGACGTGTAGTATGATTGACATCCTTTCTGACTCAGGATGATTGTCCCCCACTTATTGTCTAATGAGAAGCGAAAGCAATTCCCATGTTATCATAGTAGAACGACGAATGAATCAATGTGTATTATAAAGCAAAGCAGAAAGCATGGACTTTTGAGTGAATGAAGCTAATGAATGATGACAGAGCTATATATGAGGACTATAATAAGCGAAGGATAGGGGAAATCAGAGTTCTTGGGATGGCATGCTGCGGATACCCTTCTTTGACTTGGTGGGAAGCAAAGCTGCATGGATGTTGGGTATCACACCACCTTGGGAAATAGTGACATGAGCAAGCATCTTGTTGAGCTCTTCATCATTGCGAATAGCCAGCTGCAAGTGACGAGGATTGATGCGTTGTTTCTTGTTATCGCGTGCTGCATTGCCAGCGAGTTCAAGGATTTCTGCGCAAAGGTATTCGAGAACGGCAGCAAGATAAACGCCAGAACCAGTACCCACACGAGCAGCATAACGGCCTTTCTTCAAATAACGTTGTAAGCGTGCGACAGGGAACTGCAAACCAGCTCTTGCTGATGCTGTACGAGGAGGCTTGCGCTCTGCACTGGAGGAGGAAACATTGGATGCGTCGTTCATTGTGCGGTGGAGTGAAAAATGGAAAGATAGAGAATGAAAGAAGAACAATTTCCCCCATTCACGTCCTTTTATATTCGCGCACAGACAATAAACATGCGTGGCATCCGATACTCATTTCTACACGTGGTGCTACTACTATTACTACTACTGAACCCCTTCTCTAATGGATGGCGCTGATCATGACATGCCTTGTAGCTATAGAGAAAAAGTATCAATCATTCCATGTAATATATGACACTGGCTGCAAGCCAGAGACATCATTAAAGGATGTTGGTATTCAATCATTTGAGGAGAGTGGAGAGGGAGTAGGAATAATCTTGGTTTCTCTTTTTGTCCACGCGCAACCCACCACCCGCATAATACCCACAGGCCTCCATCAACATGCGTTGGTCATTCCTACTTGTTGCTCTGATATTATACAGCATTACAGCAGACGCATTACTACCAGAACTGGTCCTCGACCAAGACGATCGAAAAGCTGTACAAGTCGCATCATTTGGTTTCCTCACAGGTGGTCAACTCTCGCTGGATCTTCGCGATCTCGTGGTAAATGTGCACTCTTTATTTTCCAACGTTATAAACAACTATGCTAACTAAAGTACTTGTATATACAAGCTTTCCAATGACAGTGATACAGGCGAACTCGCATTCTATATACGAAAGGCACGGCAGACCTTGATGGATGAAGATACCAGGGACAATGATGGCCAAGACCATGGCTCGAGCTCCGAACAATCTGCTTGCCTCTTGGATAGGAGTTATGTCAAAGAAGAAATCGATGATGGTACAAGCATTGTGGAGAAGCTATCAACCAAAGAACACACGTAGGTCATGGATTCAAGACTATTGAAACGAGGAACTAACTCAACCTATGTACAATAGATGGCAAACATCCATCCGCGTACAACCACATGAAGAAGGATTATGGCAAGTTATCTTTGTCAATTGCAAACAACACTCGACGGTGTCCTTTCATGTGAGTGTCTCGGCTAGAATTCCATGTCTCTCATTGCTAACAAAAGTCATCTAGTTGACGGTGGATCCTGTCAATCCAGGAAACAATCATCTTTCAGCAGGAGACACACCACTCCCACTCGTTTATGGCATTGCTTCCGTGGCCTATCTATTGGTCGCATTCTATTGGTTAAGCTTGCTTGTTTTTCGAAAGGATACCCGCGTTTTCCGTGCACATTGGCTGATGTATGTGGTATTGTTTACAAATCATGACGTGTGTACAAGGATTAATGGCAATGATTAGGCTTGTGTTGGTCGTATGCATTCACATTGACAAGGCTTTACACTCGGTAAGAACATTGAATTATATACATGGGAAATCTTGGAGGGGCTCACTGTCGTTTCACGCAGGCAAAGTTCTATTACAAAAAGAAAGGTGTGCTCACTGAAGGTTGGAGAATTGGGTTTTATATCTTTGCAAGGTAAATCAGAGTTATCTTTTGCAGGTGTTGTTGCTTTATTAACACATCTCTCTTAGTGTCAAAGGAATCCTCAGCATCTTGATCATTAGTAAGTGTACAACGGAGCTCTCATATTAAAGCTGCGTTACTAAAGGGATCATGCAGTACTCCTTGCCTCGGGATGGATGTTTATCAAGCCCTTCCTTTCTTCCAAGGATAAGCGTGTCATTTCAATCGTCGTTCCACTCCAAGTCTTGGCCAATATTGCATCAGCCATTGGAAACGAAGCAGCTGTTGGATCTACCGACCGGTCATTCTGGGTAAGATATCAAGGGAAAACGTGGGTGTGCCAAACCGCTGATGTATGTTTATTATATAGAATATGGTGCTACCACTTATTGACCTTGCAGGATGTGGTGTCATACTATGGACAATATTGCAAACTCGGAAGCATTTGGGTAGAGGAACATCTGCTGATGGAAAAGGTAAAACAATTAGAGGATGCGACCATAGTTCCAGTATTGAGACCAATCTTCCATTGTAGAGGCCGATATTTTGAACAAGTACAAGCTATGGTCTTCCTTTTACATTGTCACATTGGTGTACATTTACGTTACGCGTATCGTTGTTCAGTTACTACAAGCATCTCTACCTTTCCGATATGTCACTTGGCTTGGAGAAGCGGTGGATGAAACGGCAACATTTCTCTTTTATGTGTTCATTGGATACAAGTTCAGACCTTATCCCAACAATCCATACACCCAAGTACCCGATGACGATGACGGCGATATAGAAACAAGAGCAAATGGTTCTCCCGAGAATGATGATGCCATGCGACTTTATCCCGTAGCACGTGGCCGATCAGCAGCAGAGAGCAATGAATCATTGTCATAGTAAATTGCTGAGTTTGTTTCCAATACACACACATCTCTCTCTCTTCTTGTGCCTTCCTTGCCTACACCATCTCTCACTCTTCACAATGTTGTACGCTTTTTACAAATCCACCTTACACTTTGGAGGTATACAGAAAAACGACCATCGAAACGACTTTATTCTTTGAAATTCACTCAGCACTTGCATGCGGCACGTCCTTCAGCATGTCAGATTCTACGACAACGATCATTCCACGCCGTGTCAAGGGTACAACAAGTGCCACCTGGCACAAACCAGAAACGGATACGCAACGCCATGCCTTTCTTTGACGCCGATCGTTTTGCTCGTTTATTGGAACGTGAGGGATTCTCAAGTGGGCAAGCACGTGCAGTCATCAATTCATTGGATGATGTGGTTGATGAAAGGTACTACTGAGGAGATGACAAGGGAAAGCATTTATATGATACATTGATGACCTATGATAGTACCACCATTGTCACTGCTGATCTTGTGAGCAAAGCAGATCAAGAACGAGTAAGTTTGAACTATGGATGGGGGGTGGATATGCATGACTAAGAACAAAGAAAATAGACAATCAAGCAATACAAAGAGGACTTTGCTCGACTCAAGAATGAAATACAGCAAATGGAAGGGCGTGATGTAGCCGAGGTCAAAACAGCCAACGAGCGATTGAAGTCAGAGATTGAAAAGTTACGCAAACAATTACAAGAAGAAATCACTCGGAGCCAAGCTGGAGTCCGGCTAGACTTGAATTTGGAGAAGGGTCGTATCCGTGATGAGACAATCGAACAGCATGAAAGGTTAAGGAAGACGGACGACAAGATTGAAAGTGAGATTCAAACGCTTCGGCGACAAATGGAAGGCATCAAGCTGCAAATTCTGCAATACATGATCGGTAAGAAGAAGGAGTCATGGCATCATTGTGAAGGATGAAGGATATTGATCCGCTGTTGTTAGGTACTATCACTGCCGCAGGCACCCTTGTTCTCAGTAAGTTGAAGATGACTATATTAGGTTGCGCAAGTGTATTAACGATCAAATCATGTAGCATACATCCACTTTTTCTGAAGAAGGCAGCATGTTATATGTATAGGATAGGATAGACAATACGAATGTTTATATTACAAATTAAAACTATCTACACAATCAATATGGACTTTTCTATGTTTGTTGGGATTGACCACCGGTAGCAGTTTGCTGGGGTTGCTGTTCGCTAGCACCGGATTGCTGGGCACCAGATTCTTGAGCACCACCACCGCCACCTTGAGTCTGATTCTGTTGTTGTTGCAAGTTGCCGCTCAACACTAGATAACAACATGGCATAAGCTTATGTATTATATATATGGTATTAGAGTTAGCCTTACCATGATCAATCAAATGCATCACACCGTTATTCATGAGGATGTTAGGCTCAACGACGTTTGCAGTGTGGTTGACTAGTAGAAAAGGAATCGTTAATAAGTCAAAGTCGACAAGTATCATGCATGCTTACTTTGCACAGAGTCATTAACAGGGGTCAATTCCAATTTGTTGTTGTTCTCATTCGTGACAAGGTTGCCATGTCCTTGTTGGTGAGCCACAGCAGTCAAATTGTCAGCGTAGTAGACACCTTTGACAATATGTGCATCGACAAGCTTCTTGATCTGGTCTTGGGAAGCAGCATAGTTGCTCAACAAGGATTGGAAGCTGGCATGGATACCCGAGCTGCTCAATGCATCATCCGTAGGAGCAAAGATAGTAATCTAGGGTATTTGTAATTTCAAGGGAGTAATGATGTAAGTACATGTGATGATGATAATGACCCATGTCATACTTACGTTGGTCAAGTTGTTGATCTGTGAAGCGGATTGGTTGTTTTGCTGAACAAGCTGGGCAAGGGTGGACGTATTGGACACATTTTGGACGACCTCAGTAGGTGGACCAGGTGGAACCATCACTACAAAAAGAATACAATGTGAGCAAAATATGCATACAAACATGATCATCATTGAATCCTACCTCTGTCAATGACGTGAAGGATACCATTGGATGCTTGAATGTCGTACAAGGTAACATTGGAGAACTCAATGCCATTGCCTGCATGATAAACCGTTTGCGTGTTGTTGGCAGAGGACGTGCTGTTGCCACCAGAGGATGTGCTGTTGCCACCAGAAGATGTGCCATTGTTGCTACCACCACCGCTTGAGGTGTCATTGGCTTGTTGATCTTGCAATACGGTGATTTGGCTCTGCTGTTGTTGGTCGCCATTGTCTTGCTGTTCACCATTGTCTCCTTGAGTGCTATTAGCTTCTTGGGTGCTATTCATGGTAACATTGTGGCGAGAAATGACAATAGGCAAACCGATACCATTCTTGTCAACAGTGCGGTTGGTCAAATCGCTGTTCAAGACGCTTGAATCATTGAGGTCCTTGAGCAAATACGAGCCATTGACAATGTGATATTGGATCAAATTGAGGATAGTGTAATTGGCACGTGCTCCCTCAGTAAATGGATTGTAGGTCTCGTTGCCACTTGAAGTTTGGTTGCCACTTGATGTTTGATTACCACCTTCAGTGGAGTTTTGGCCTTGCTGTTGGTCACCTCCTTGCTGTTGGTCACCACCACCACCTTCGGTTTGATTTTGTGGTTGATCTTGCTGCAACACCTTGAGACCTTCAGGCAAGATAGCATTAAAAACATTGGCAAATTGCTGTTGGCCTTGATCCTGGCCTTGATCCGAAGGAGGTTCTTGAGCGCCTGATCCCTCTTGCTGATCCGATGGATTGTTGTCAGGGTTGTTTTCACCATTGTCAGCTGGTGGTTCTTGTCCTCCGCTGCCTTCTTGTTGTTGGCCTTCACCTGCTCCCATTGGTTCTTCAGAAGGTGATTGTTGGAACCCACTGCCATTTTGCTGCGAGAATGTATCCTCATTTGTGGTGGCATTTTGTTGGGCCATCTCATCAAAGGCCTTATCCGATGGCACAAAGACTGTATGGTTACCAGGATTGGATAGCAAGTCTAGAATGGGCTTGTATTTCGCATCCGATGTAATCAACTCCATGAACTTGTTGGCAGGCGACAATTGCGTTGTGTTGAGAATGCCCAAAAGTGTGGTGTTGGTCATTTGGGCTTGGACGCTGACCGCGCCCAATAAGCCAATGGCTGCCAGTTTTCCAATAAACATGACTTGAAAGAGAAAAAGTTGCAAGGGGTATTTGTTTTCCATTTGCCATTGCTTTTATATATACATCTTCCACATGGGTCATCATCATTCATGCCGCCCTTGTCATCCGAGTTTCGATATTTCTTTCATCCCATGAAACCCGCCTACTCCGAAGCGACACCGGTCCCCTTATAAAGGATCTTCTCATTCGCAACGCTTTGAGCAAAAGAGGTGTTGCCATACAATGCATTCTATAAATAAGCATCCCTCAAGTAGGCAATAACGACAGCATTGCCGATAAATTTTACACAAGATTGGGACATCCAAAAATGGTAGCTGTCAAAATGGGCCACTGTTTGAAACGTGAAGCTTGGCACGCATAAATATATATCGCATATCGAAACATATGCAATGATAAAGTCTTTCCAACAACGTGCATGCGCACATCCCCATGATGAGGACGATGTTGACTGATACATGGTACACACTGGGCAGGATGGCTACATATCCAATCATCTGCTACAACAATGACAAGAAGGAATACAAGGAAATGTTGTCAAGTGTGACGGACATGATCAGATAATACCAAACTGTTCTCAACATAGACGTGGTGTGTTACCACGGCGTATCGCAGCCAGGGATAACTATAAACGATCATCATATCATGCGATCACACGACACTTTTGATAGGCGCACAACGCCTCTCCGCTCATAAACGAGCCATAACTACCGCTGACATCATGGACAGCCAATCGGTGACATTACCATTGTGGTTACACAAAAAAATTGAAATTGGAAGGAGGAGGAAAAAAAGGGGGGAAGAAGCAGTAGCCAGGCGGCTCAAAGTTCAGCCAATCAGGTTTCATGTTCCACAAGCTTATTTTTATGCACATTGCCAAGGGATGGTTCTCGATGCTGTGTGTATAAAAACAATGCAAATGGATGGTGATAATGATATGTATTGGATAGCTAATGGTATGCATAGGTCCACCAGAAAAAAAGTGTTAATGGAGTGGTGTAAAATTTATCCGCGTGCGCAGATGATGGAAGGGTCTTTCCCGCTTTATTTATTCCATATACACACTGCACCTCGTTCACTTGGTTTACAAATATATGAACGCCCACAAGCCTTGATTCAATCAACTCAATGGACGGTAGGACCACCGATGGCGGCACCGATCTTGGAGAATCCACAAAGAGACAACTGTTTCTTTACGATCGAACAACAGCATTAGCAGCAAATGGCGAGTTTGAAGCAGCACTGAATGACGCGACAAACAACCAGTCAATCGCCCCTTCCTCTAGTATGGGTCACCTATGTTAAGGCCACGTGCGTCAGCTACAAGAACGGCCAGCGTGTATATTGATATCTGTGATCGAAGACGTTGAGTTGTTCCATCATCCGACTTTACGAGCTTCCTTTCGAGACCATTGAAATGAGTGTGGACAATATCATCGACCATATGAGCTTCGTCAATACTTTCAATTTGTCGTTTATGGTGGGAGAAGATCTAACGGCGCATACATGAATTACGTCTCATCAGCATGCACAGCTTGATATTGCCGGATTGATCATCAAACATGGAGCGACCTCAGCCTATAAGCTATTCGGATCATTCCAATTCCACTCTCTACGATCTCTTTACTTGGATTATGGGTAAGTCATATATCATCATTATGATCGGCTGTTATGGAGACCTAATACATTCGTAAAGTAGAATATATCCTGGAGATGCTGCTATCGACCGTGACGAATTTGGATATCAACTTGGAGGCGTTCTCAGCATTTTCCAGCATCCTGCTTCATGGATGACATGTCACGATGATACAAACAACGATATCACGACCACACGAGAGCTATTCCAAATTGACGAAGACGAAGCATTCGAGTGAAGAGGAAGCGTTTCCAATCTACTTGGTTGAACAAGATATCATAGCGGATACCAGCATGCACTATGTCCTATGTGTAATATGTCGATCATCCGATTTGAAAATATGGAGCTATTCAACCAGCCTCTGAACTTTCGACAACGAAGATCATGTGCGCCACCTATGCCACTACGTTTTCGAAAATGTGGATTAGATGATTATCGCCATGTCGAGGCTACCCAATTTAGGACTTGGGACAATTCCTTCGATACCACTACAGCATCTTTATTTCTCCCCGTTGCCATTGGATACACTAGGATTGCCGCCACTGGAAAAATTGATCATCAACCTACTTGACATTGGATTCCCCAACATTGTCCCATATCGTCAATAGAAGATCCTCTACTTGCTTTTTACTATAGCCATAATGCTCCCCTTCTATATTAAATCAAACCCCACTTGTGCTATAATAACAATGTTGCTGTATTATCTCATCATGATGGATGATCCTGATATTGATAAGCATACATGCCATTTGACCTTTATTTGATTTCAATGAGCTATTGGACATTTTGCGGGCTTAAATTTCTCTGGACCAAGTTCATAGATACAATAACCGTCAGGATACACTGGTTTGTAGATTTCAAACAACACCTTATATCGATTTGTCTTCTTGTCAGGCTTTGTGGGTGTACGGATAGTCGGCTTGAAACGTGGAAGCATCATGTGTCTGACGATCCATGCTTGTAGCAACAAGCCTTTGTCAACCAAGCGCGACAGAGTCTTTGATGCTGGTGGTAATCCAAATCCTTCGACGTCAAGTGGATCAAGCAATGATGGTATAATCTTGTACACAAGCCCATGGGTAAACCGTGGATAAATACTGAGCAAGTGTTCAACCGTGGGCTGAGCGACTTTCCAGTTGTTTGGAGAATAGCGTACATTTTCATGCATGTATTGCTAGCAGTATGTTGTATATCAGTAAGCTACTCACACCCCACATGGCAACTTAGCCTACTCACAAGGTGAAAAGCATTCATAGCATCTAATGACTCCGGGATATCCTTGATCTTCATCTCTTTACCAATATCATACCATATACGGTAAATTGCCTGCATGAAACAAGATGAGGTGAGTGTTGGGTGATCATAAGCATGGCATGATGACTTACATTTTCTTCCAAAGGATCAAGCTTACGCCATCCATAACGATTGATCCATTTGATCGGCTGCGTTATAAAGAGTGACAAGGTATAGAGATAATCACCATTAAGAATTTGGTATTTGCCGTGTATTTCATTAAGGCGCTCAATAGCAATTTTAGCACGACCTCGTTGCTCAGACTCGATTTTCTCAACATCCATGTTGGCATGTTTACGCTTTTCAATTTCGATATGAGCATAAGGATCAATAATCTCGGCCTATGTATGGAAAACATGCTAATTCAGCAAACATGGCATCATCTAATTCGACTTGGGAGGGGGACCTGACCAAGATTAATCCAGTATCTTCAGCTCGCTTGGCAGCGCTCTTGGAGAACTCGCCTGTCGCAGCAAGAATCTTGCTAATTGTCGGTACCGAGTATGTCTTGAAAAGAGCCAATTCCAGTGACAGTCGGCCAAGAACTACAATGACGACATAAATTAATCGACTTCGCTTGACCAACAGCAGCTCATCGTGATATATTACATGGAAAGTCATGGCGAAAGGTAGCGTCAAAGATCTCCTCTGCCACTTTGGCATCCCGTAACGGAAGCGTCGGATCAGGATACTTGCGGCGTAGTGCATTGATGTATCGAAAACGTATCATGTGCACCAATGCTAGATAGCTCACAATGATGGCGGTACCGCCAACAATGTATGTTGTTGTTGGTTGTTCTTGGATGATTGTCAATAAACGATCAAGCAAGTCCATAACTTTGGATATGAAGAAAGAAGCGTATTATGTAAATGGGTGTTCCTTATATAGGGGTGTTGGATTGATGCCGTAGTTTTACCCGCATGGCCATCTGGTGACACAACCAGGTGAGCCTTTAGCTTTGTTGATCTTCCCGCCCCTTTTGTTTTTGCCCCACACCATCACATATATCAAAGATAAACTGCATTTTTGTGATCATGCTCATGACCATGCGATTAAAATGCTTGGACCAGAAAAGCATGGGGCGGTAGGCCATGTTATCGCAATACGCGACTTGGAAAGGCTAAAGTGGTACAGCTTGGCAGCCAGCAAACCAGCACCAGCGGTTATTCTTTCGGATGGGTCTATACATGCAGCAACGTGTCGCGGTGTACCAATTTCCTAGCAAAAGCTGATTAGCTTTTAATTCATTGTATGAGTCAAATTGTTCCGGTTAACCACATCCATGGCACAGTGTTTGGATATGGGATGATGGGTACATCAAAGAACGATGATCGCTGTCAACCTCACCAGGGAGTAAGACTCTGTTTCTTACCTTTGGTTGGATCGCCATCGATCCGATCATTTACGTTGCTGTTATTATGCTTATATGCTGAATAGCGTGGGATGGATTTCTAAATCAATCGCATCAGGCATACTGTAACTACGAAATAAGCAATAGAGTGGCAGGATATGTGTCTAGGAACAAATACTAGCATTGTTGCTTCTCAACGACATCAACAATAAAGAGAGGCAGATACAGCAATGGTGAAAAACGCCTTACAGCATGAAGTCCTTGGTATGGAATCTCCATGAGATGTTCCCACGTTATTGTTTGCCTGATCTCAGTCACCCCAGCAAGAATCTATCGAAAACATGCTGCATAAACAAAATCACCGATAGGCGCAGATATCTCCTGTAGCCAAATAGTGCAAAGCTGTGGTGGCATTCGATGGCTTATGGCAACATTGGGGTACGTGGTGGTTGGAGATGGAAATAAAGATTGAGAATAAAACATGGTGTATACAATGGTCCATGCAAAGACATGAGCTACCCAAAAAAAAGTCAATGTTATGGCTATGGGTTATTAACAAAGAGAGCATATCCTGCCAAATTATGGTCTTTCATTGGATCTAGCATAGCAACCTTTGAGCGTCTACTGTATATTGCGAGTAACGTAAGAAGCATCCAAATGTTCTTAAAAGGGAGATGACCACACTGGTTGTTTATCATCATCTGCTGCCAATCACTCAGCTCTTCGTCTTTCCGTTAATGCAGCCGGCACCATCCAAATCCATCACGCTTACGGCGGGCATAGGCAAAATACAAAGGTACTTATTTCTCAACATTTTCATAATTGAGCGTGAGGTCTTTATGAGAACAAAGATACTCGTCATGGTCGACAGCACCATGTGTGCAAGTTTCACAATGGAGATGGGCAATTGCGAGGACGCGCACTATACACTATATGTCTCTCTTATATTTGGGCCGTTCCGCATTTAAAATCTCATAATGAAGCATGCGGTTTTAAAATGAATGAAGTTGATCAGCATGACTCAGCGAACCCTCTTACCAAGTTTCATGTTCAAAATGGGGAATCCCAAGGTAATGCATACTAATCGACATTTCATGAATTTGGACGGGCGCGGGATTTCCGTCGATCATAGTAAATCCAACATTACACCCTCCCATTCAAAATTTTTAAATGAAGCAAGAGGTCTTTATGAGAAAGAAAGTGATCAGCATGCCAAAGAGCATCTTGTGTGAAAGTTTCGTCTTTGAGAAAGTCAATCTCAAGGTTATGGGCCCGTCCATCCTATATCATATTCACGTCCATTCATCGTCGGGCGCCCCCTTTTTAATTCTCACAATGAAGCCTGCGACTTTTAAATGAATGGAGTTGATCAGCATGTCGTAGCCCACCGTCTGACACAAGTTTCACGATGGAGGGGGGCAATGGCGGGGGTGTCCACTATACACCCTACATGCGTTCCGTCTGTCCTATATTTGGGCCGTTCGATTCATAGGAACATCATAATGAAGCATGCGGTTTTTAAATGAATGGAGTTGATCAGCATGACTCAGAGAACTTTCTGACCAAGTTTCAAGCTTAATATGTGGGATCCCAAGATAATGCATACTATTTGGCATTTCAACGAATCCGGCGGGTTCCGGAATTTCCGTCCATCATAGTAAACCCCACATTACATCCTCCCATTCAAAATTTTCAAATGAAGTGTGGGCTGTTTATTAAGACAAAGTTGATCAGCATGTTCGAATGCATATTCTGGTTAAGTTTGAGGTCAACTTGGGTAATCCAAGGTCAAGGATTAGTTTTATAGTGTTCAAGGATGTGTCTGGCAAGTCAACGTATTTAATTTCCAGCTCTTTCCACTCCCTGGTTCTTGTCTCTTCCTCCCATTCTCAACTGTTGCCCCATTCAATTATAACTACAACCTGCGAACGATTGTCCTGCTTCAACCCATCATGTCAATGCTGCAGCTGTCTTGATCCGATTGCCGTTGACTGAATGGCAACTTCATGGCATATATACCCCACCACAACAACACCTGCGTTCCTTGATACTACACGCTCTCTGCACTCTCATCCGCCACAACCAATCGTAACAGCATTCATTCCAGCAGTCTCTATCAGCGTGCCCTTTACACCATTATCTCAAACAGCGTTCTTTACTTGCAGCGGCATGTCTTGCAGCCTTTTTTTATGTGAACAGCAGATAGCCATTGTATAGAGCAGCTTTAATTACGTATAACAACTTGGCTCTAATACATGCGGATCCTTATGGATGTTCGTATACCAATCATCAAGTACTATTGCGCAATACAAGCATTCGTCATCTGGTTGAACTGCGAAAGCTAACAAGCAAGTGATTGACCAACTGCCAGATGGAAAAGGAAGCATGTCAGCAAGCGATCGGATGAGTTCTTTGTATCAACGTATTGGACTTGCATTGGTTATGGATGGATGGATGCAATCAAGCACAGTGGTGGATGATCTTGAAGTGTCAATTTGATTACTTTGTACGGCGCCAGCAGGAAGGATGGATCATGTTGCGTGGATACGGCTGAGGATGATGATGGATTGGATGGCATGGATGAGATGGCTTGTATCTTTGACGAAAGCGGTTTGCCGCTATGGAAGACATTGGATGTTGGAGCCAAGGCGCGCACAGCAGCTAGTTTGCAATCCTGGATGAAGACGTTTACGGTAGCACCAAGGATCAATGACGCGACGATAATGATACCCACCGATTCTATGTGAACCTCTTGGCTAGTTTCTGGAATGAACGGCAGGATAGAAACTTGGATAATCTACATCATTGTATCGAGATGCTTTTGTTGTTTTTATCACATTACTGTACATTCATTAAAGCTTCCTTGTTGATATGCCGATAGACGATAGGTAGCAGGATTGTACACGGGATTAAATAGACGCTTGCATTTCAAAGATAGTAAACCCCTAGTGGTGATACCCAACAATAATGCTTGTTACAAGAATTTGATCCATTAAGCTTAAGTGATGATGTTTAAGAAAGAGTGGGCTATGATACAATATGGCACGAGTACATACATACTCCAGCCTGTGCTATTTTGTATGTATGACCTTATATGGGTACAATCTCTGGAGACAGGCAATGCCATCACCACTGCCATTCTTTCACACATATACTCTCGGATTGACTAACTATTTTGGCTTGTTAACCATACCATGGTTCCATACGGTCTATCACGCCCTTACTACAGGGGCAGGAACCATTATGCAATCTCCACCAATAAGATTGAATCTCCAAGCCCCGCCCCAATTGTACGCGCTTGACCCCGACGAGCAACTTTGTTCTATGAAAGACGCCACGCTTCATTGTAAAGTTTCGAGATACAGGCGCTTTAATGTTTCACATATGCTGTAAGCGTGATCCTATATGGTAGTTGGTCTTTGTTCATTGTCAAGTAGCCAGACCCTGGTAGAGTCAAAGATACAGAGGGGGGTGTTTGTGGAGCACATCTGATTGGGATGAACAGAAAGGGCGAATGCATGATATTTAATGGACAATTCAGTAACTGTCATAAATGGAAGCTAACATGTAATTTTTCCCATTCCCAGCTTTTGCCAAATCTACTTGATGGGAACGATGCGTCTGCTCCAGACATTCATCTCCATCATTCAACTTTCTTGATCCGAGCTGATTTTGTTGAGATATGCAAAGGTAGGATGAATATGGGATCATTGACAATAGCTACTACTAGTAATAGTGGCCAGTCGTTGATGATGACAATTATACTGGATCGACGACAGTGATGGGAACAAACGTATGTATCATTAAAGGTGCACGAGGAGGCAAGCTGGACTGCTTCTTGTTTTGGATATGACTGATTTAAAACTTGGAGTATCAAGGGTGGCTGGATGAAAGGTTTTCCATTGTTCGGTATTTAGATTTGGTGAGATGTCCTTCAGGGTTTTGTATACGTCAAGAAGTTTGTCGAGAGGTTGTTGCGAAACGAAATCATGTAGCTCGGACACAGAGGATGGGAGAGTGATTTGTTGTAACTCAGCAACCACGTATAAACCGCCATCAAAAAGGACTGCAGCGTAAAAAGTGATAGTGCAGCCTAAATAAGCTCAACTTAGTTTCGAGATCCATTCGCTGTCATATATCCATTACCTATCACTTGAAAGAGCACGGCGTGATTCAATTTATGGATATCAATTGAGTCTTTTCCAAAGATTGCGAGGCGCACAAAGTCGATAGCAATGCTCCTGTTATCGGCACTGGCAGGCTTTGCCTCTCGAACGCACGCGTGTATGTAAAATGGAGCCCCTCAATACCGCTGATGATGGCGCCGGGACGTTCAATCCTTTTGGTGCGGCACTTTCTTTCCTCAGCGTTTAGCTCAGGCCTACATACAGCGTGAACTTATGTCACCTACAAAGGAGCCCCAATTTCCCATCAGATTGAGGTTGCCTTTTACCTATAAATGATAGGTATACCTACCACAAAGGATCCATCAAGGAAAACAGCCGAGTGTCATTAGGCACCAATGATCAATGAAGTGAGTGAGCTACATAGATGAATGCATGAGTACCCTCATTTTGGGGATCGCATAAATACCATCCTTGAGACTTACTAAGGGCCATTGATTGGTGATGGTATATGCATACAAGTAGGAAGAAAAGGGGTGTAATAGTGTTGGTGACAACAGTTTTGTTTATATGTGAGTAGGCGTGGGAATTGTTGTCATGGTGGATCGAACTGATAAAGTGATCGAGCACCTTGGAGAACTGCGTTGGAGTGATAGAAGACCAACAGCTGATGCACAATCCACCTGCGGCTTGAAAGGTGATTTTTTGTAGCCATGCAGCAGTCATTGAGACGCGTTTTCATATGATGGTATAATATTGGTATGTATTCATTACAGCAAATTAAGTGAGCTAATCATATATAAGGGTCTGTATAGGTGATATAGGATCCTTGATCATTCATTTGAATCGTTGATACCATCCTCGAGAATAGCGAACATGGCTTCATTTTCTGGTAATGATGGCGAATCATAGACTTTGCACACGCGGTTTTCGCCACGACCCTTGCGGAAATACAATCTATAATATCATAAATGCGTGAGCCATTATGGGATAGGTAATAAAGGCATGGCGTACCTTGTGGTAGAAGCATGTGCGATGATATGACCACCTGTTGGCTTTTTTGGATCCGGATTAAACATAGCTGAGCTTCCATCAGGCTGAGACACGACATGGTTGGTGATCACGACCGCTACGCCAAACTATAAAACCAAGGGGAAGGTGAGATCTCTAAACAAAGCTCGCTTGTGTGTGTGCATACATACTTCATCAGCAAGCCGTTGCAACTGACGCATAAAGCGTGCCAAATTCATTTGACGAGCAGAAAGTTCCCCACGACCAAAGTAATCCGTGCGATATAAGGCAATGACGCTGTCAACAATAAGAACGGCAAATCTGGATGACAACTATCGTCAGCGTAAGGTCATTGCAAGTATATATATTATCATACATACCGTGCTTGGGACATGATAGCTGATGCTTGAACAAGGAGAGCCATTTGATGATCACTGTTATAGGCACGTGCATAAGCAATGTTGTTGAGCGTTTCTTCACTTGCAAGATGGAAGCGTTGTGCCGTAGCAAGGATGCGAGCAGGTCGAAAAGTGCCTTCCGTATCAATATACAAGCATCGTCCTTCTGCACCACCTTGATCCACAGGGAGCTGTCAAGTAGTGTGTACGCGATCAATACCGGCCCATTTCCTTTTCCCCCCATCGTCTCCATTAGCCCATACTTGACATGTCACCGCCAATGTGTGGCATAATTGTGTCTTCCCAGTACGGAACTCGCCAAACAATTCGACAATGGTCCCTGTTTCAATACCACCTACGTATAATCAAAGTTAGCGTGATTGTTGCACACGCTGTCTGTGCACGGTCGATTTTACCGCCAAGAGCGCGATCCAGCTCCTTGGAACCAGTGGTAATTCGGATAATCTCGTTGCGACGCTGTTGGATTTCCATAGCCGTGGTAAAACCAAGGTCAATCATGGCATGCACTTTTAAAGTTGTTTAGGTAAAATGATCCCTTCATTATACAACAACATGACGCTTACTTACCTTGTTTACATATCTTGTCGATCTTGTTTTCAGATAAACCTTTGATCGCGATTAACGCCTTTTTTGGTGTGTATGCCACTGCCTCCATCGTAAAGAAACCAGCTTCTTTGAGCTTTTTGATATCAGTCGCTGCTACACCATATTTCTAGTAAAGAAGCTCATTAGCATTGTGATTAAATGCCAGAGAAACAAATTGTTTTTTATATCCACCTCAAGAACATCAATCAAGGTTGCACCATTATCGCCTTCTTCAAGGTCTCCTTGTTCCTGTTGCAGTGAGACATTGGGATCGTCGCCGCTTGGGTCAAGTTGTTGTTGAGAGGACATGTTTCAGTTTTAGAAAGAAATGGGCTGAGAATGGAAAGAGATGCGATGGATATTGTGGGGGCGAGAGAGAGAACTTTTTTATTGCTGGGTGCCCAAAGGGCAATCATTGATCATTAACAATGGGTGTGTGGCCATACTGGAAAGAGACTTACATAAAAAAAAACAAAAAGAAAAGGAAAACAAAAAGTGTGTACACGAAAAGAGAGAGAGAAGACAAACAGAGGAGGTAACAAGCAAATCAAGAAGGGTTAATGATGGGGTGGCATTGCATTAGCCATGTTGGAGATTGGGTGCATGGGCAGTGGTGGTGAAGGAGAAGAGGATTGATTGATAGGGTAGATTGGATACTGCATATTCGGATAATCCAATGCTGCAGTTGTAAATGTGCGCTTTGAAAGTTGATCTACAGCAGTTCGGTATTAGCATCGTTCCCAGAATGTTCCATGTGTCACTTTTACGTACCCATTAAACTTGGGATCGGCGTTGTAGCTTTCCATTCGTTACTTTTTTGTTTCGGCGTCATCCATGCAGTTTCAGCGGGTGGAGATGGAGAGGAACGGATCAACATGCTTGAGCCATTAGAAGATGTGGATGAAGATGGTGACAAGGATAAGTTTAGCATCGATGATGTAATGGGTTGGGTGGAAGATGCACTTTGACGGGGAACTGGTGATGATGGCGGTGATGATTTCTCACTACTAGTGCTGCTGGGGCTAGTGGACATGAGATTATTGTTGCATGATGAGGACGACGATGACGATGGTGGTGTGGAAGTATCCTTGGCTACATATAAAAAAAATATGATGTGAGCATTCGCTTGATCTTTTTCGAAAGGACCGGGATGTTCCTGTGTATATCTAAATTCCCGAGAAACACTAACCTGCCATCATGACGGAGCGTAAAGCAGCTTGTTCCTTGGCAACACTAATACCTTGAACAGAGTGTCTATGTTGACGTATACCCAATGATGATGGCAAAGGAGGTTGAGGAGATGACAGCTTGCGTGCATTGTCACTAGTGCTACCATCCGTATGGAATGATGTGCTTTGAGATAATGGGCTTGGAGTAAAGGCGGTCATCAACTTTTCGATACGGCGTAGACGATCTTCAATTCGATCTATCGCATCAGTGCCATGATCAGATCCTGATGTAGCTCCACTAGATGATGATGAAGAAGCTGATAAAGTAGCCATGTTGGTGGTGAGGTTGATGTTGTTGTGAGAAAGCGATCGCTTGCGTCGCTCTGAATTATTGATACATTCGATGCCAGCACTAGCACAAAATGCACACGGGTTGCCACCATCGCATTTTGTCTTTCGTCGTCGACAAGTTTCACAAGCAGAGCCTGAGCTAAGTCGTCGAGCATTGGTAGTGGTAAAAACGCTACGTGCGTGATCTGAGACAACGCTATAGACACAGTCCAGCTGGGCCTCGTTGCAGTTGCCACATGGTCTTTTGCCGTTGCACACTCGTTTCCGCCTTTTACAAGGCTCGCAGCCTCTATAGGTTGAGCACCTTTCGATAAGGAGGTTGCGGCTTGTCACTGGTGTCATTAGACAAGGAAGATAAAAACGATAATGTGCTTTGAAAAAGAAAAGGTAAAAATGGGTATGATCAAATGTGTGTGCGTGGGGGGAGATGAAGAATAAAAAAGAGAAAGAAATGGTTGTGTGGGTGGCGAAAGGGCAAAAGGGATCCTCCTTTCAAGTCCCGTCATATCGGAAGCAAGCCCGCAACACACACCAACGGGGAATCGGGTCGGCATGTACCAATGGCTTCTGCCCCGCTTCCCGTAATTCATCCAAGTCGATGGTTGGTTTATGTTTCAAATTATAACATATCTCAGTGCCTTAATCCTTCTCGGAACTAACTCTTTCATCACAAACAATGTACTCGAAAAGTCACTTGCATACGTTGCCTGTGCTTTACTTTGTACCCCTGTCCCTGTTCTATACTGCTATTTTCATTATCATCGGTTCCATCCGCTAACCCACTTTTTTTAGATGCATGCATATACAGGTACCATTATTCCATCGGCATGAGGAGGGGTCAAGTGGTGGTTCCCAGGATAATTTTTTTTCTCTTTTTACGCATTACAATCTCCCATGTTGGATCCATGTTGTGGGGGTTGATGTTTCACATGCCGCCAGGTCTTATCCATTGCGTCAGCGTCGCACGGAACGTTGCACGAGTGCCAAACGTGCCTTGAGCAAAAACAAACAAGAGCCGAATCACTCTCACTTTTTTATCAACATTACCCCTTGTTCTTTGTTGTCGTCTTTTTCTTTTATGGTTAACTGCATCATCATTTGCTGCAAAAAGCCCATTTGAGTTGACGGATTGGTTTTTTGCCCCAGCAACAAGTTCCCAACACGAAGCATGAGAGGGGATAACCATCAGTTTTTTGGTCACCTACTCACGGTCTCGGTACAACACCAGTCGTCGGCAATACGTACCACAAGCAGTGCGGGAACTCGGCAGCTAAAAGATTTTAGTTGCCATTTGTCATTAAACCCAATGCAACTTTTGATTATCAAAAGACAAAACAAGGACACATGCGGGTAGCCAAAAAGCGGGGGGAAAAGGTGATCAAGCTTGTTTAGTGCAGCACACACATTTATGAAACTGCGGCATACAAAAACAGAGAGTGTGTCTTTTTGAATCCATAATTCTGTCAACAAAGATCGGATACGAAACAAGGTTACATACACGCCCAGCTTTCAATGAGCAGCTTTCCTCTTGTTTCCGGTTGAATGACAAGAAAACCTTATCCGGGATTACCTTCTCTTATCGCGTCTTAAAAAGGAAAGCGCATTGGTTTTTTTCTTTGTGCAAGCGATAGGAATCGTCATCCATCCCACCATTCCTTTCCGCACGACTGTAAATAAGTGATGGTTGCTAGTGGGTGGCGTCTTTGTCCTTTTTATTCCACATAAAGTAGCACAGATCACACAATGAAAGAAAGCTTGGTATACAATCGGGGGATTTCAAGAGGGACAGAGTGACTAAAATTGCTCTACTGCAGCAAGATGGTGATGGTTGTTGGTAGCTTCTTCATCGTGCATAGTGGATCCGCTAGCACCAGGAGTATTACTATGATCGATAAGGATACCATGTTAATGAGGCTCAGACATGATAAAACAAGACACCATAATAGAAAAACCCAGATGGATGACTCTTACCATACCGCGACAGGTGTCGTATACTTGTGACCATTGCTATGTCGAGAGCTGTGAAGTATCCAGTCATGGCACAAAGCTTGATCAGGTGTCATGCGTCTCTCGGGATCCCATTGCAAACATCGTTCAACGAAATCCAGAAAGCGTGGGTCTGTACAACGTAAAACTTGTGCCAGTGTTTTTGTGCCTGGTCGTCGTTTCTTGCCTCTTGAATTGGGTATAATGCGAGGATTGCCGCTTGAATCTTTTAAAAGTGTTAGATATTAGATACACATCTTCATGTCCCATTCAACCTTACCAAAGAATAATTTCCGGCGTGAGCTTTGCTCAATGAGATATCGGCTAGGCACTCCCAATATTTCCATGATGCATGCCAGTTGTTCATGTTCATTTTCTCCTGGGAAGATGGGTAATCCTAGACAATACATCCTTATTAGGGCCTGTTATCGTGATCGCATATCCCCAAGTTGTCCCCTTTGTCTTACCAGTGCATAACTCGGCGAGAATGCATCCGAGACTCCACATGTCGATAGCCATATTGTACGACATGCCTGTAACAAAAAGCATCATGAGGACCCTACTACTCCGAGTACAATGATCTAGATCCCTTTGCAATAGCCTACCTAGAATTACTTCCGGTGATCGGTAGAATCGGCTTTGGATATATGTGTATACTATTAAAAGTAGATTAATGGCTATGATCAAGAAAATGGCATTGTAGCATTCATTACCTCGATCCGTTTCCAAGCAACTGCTACCAAAGTCAATGACCTTGATCGTGCTCCTTGATGGATGCTTGAGAAGGATATTCTAATTATAACGATGGATTTTTTTAGCATCTCGTGGATGACACATGCATAGTCAAAAGCACTTACTTCTGGTTTAAGATCACAATGAATAACACCGTGTTCATATAAAAGACATAGAGACTGCAATATTTGTACAGTGAATCTAATATGTATATGATGAATAACCCAATGTTTGCATGATTTGTAATATAAACTTACCTCTTGATCAGACTCAGGTTGAAGCCTTTATAGTTGTTGGCTTTGATGAACTCGTAGAGATTAATACTCAAACATTCGCAAGCAATACATAGATGGTTTCGGAAAACAAAGTAGTCGGTCATGCGCACGTTGTGATGTTGATCCTCAGGATCCTAGGTCGAGTAAGGAGGTATTAGTGAAAAGAAGGATGATGGTAGCTTATCATGCATCTTACCCAATCAACGAGGTTTTGAAGAATCTTGATTTCGGTTTGTGCTTGAGCATGGAATCGCTTTTTGTTGCGGATCAATTTGATAGCCATCGTATCACCCGTCTTATGGTCAAAGCATTTCACCACTTGACCAAATGATCCACGACCCAATACATCAATGACTTCGTATCGATACGCCAAATGATCCTGTAGCACAATGTTGTAATCGCCTCGCTCATCATCGAATCCATAATTTTGCTCTGGGTGGTCTGGTGTCGCTGGATTCTTGTGTGCATGATGGCCGACAAAATAAACTTCGCCATATTGCTGGATTTCCATGCGTTCGTACAATGACAAATATTTGGAATAACACTTGATGGCCGTTGTAGGGCTCTTTGGAGCACGTAATCCGCTACTTGACAAGTCCCACGCATAAGGGTCACTGCCAGTGGATGATGGTGTAGTGGCAGTTGCCGTATCATCCTCCATGTCGTATTGTTGTTGACTAGCTCGCAATGCAGAAGGTCGACGTTCAGTGCGTATCATTGAATATTGCATGTCAGATGCATAGCTGTCTTTGATGGCTGTATTCTCGGTATGCTGTCGTACCATGGCTTGAAGACGTTCTTGAAGACTCATTGCACGATGTCGTTCTAGTCACAATATCAATCAATACTTATACGTTGTTGTATAAAATGCATTACTTACGGATGCCAACTTCCTTGTCAACGACTGATTCATATTCCATAGTGCTGGATGTCACCGAGCTTTTTCGACTGCTTGGACCGCTTGCACCATATAGCGATGTAGCTCGAGTTGTAGATGGAGCCACAGTACCACCTATGCTGTTGGTACTAATTTTTCTTGTTCGAGCAGGACCCAACGAAGGAGACACATCATCACCATAGCTCTTGTTGCTAGTAAGCGATAACTTGCGTGTATTTGTAGCGCTAGGACGTCTTGTATTGAGAGGTCGTGCACGTGGGGATGCGGTGGCAGATGAGATACCAGCATTGTTGTTTGTTGCAGTGGCAGCTTCTCTGGGAGATGCTGGAGCAATACGTGGTGTTTTGATGGATGAACGACGTTCGCTGGATATTCCCAAATGGCTCTTTCTCGTCGCTGTCGATGTGGCATTATCCTTGTTGTTGGCAGTTGTATCTTCTTCACCGCTGTTGTCATTGGGAGTGGTTGTGCTACGTTGTGATGACCTTGATGCAGATGCTCTTGCAGTGGCAATGGGTGTAGTACCAGTAGTAAGCTTAGGCATGTTGACATGGATAGGCTCCATTTTCATAGGTGGCAAGTTCAATGTGTGTATAGGAGGTGGACTAGCAAGATTACCAGGTAGTGTCTAAATGATAAAAATGAATATCAATGCAATGCATATATAAAGGATGTAAAGGTGAATGCTTACCTTGCCACGTCGTCGACCTGTTGTTGTTGTTGATCCATTACTCGTTGCAATTGTTTTCTTCGTTGCCTGACGTCGAGCGATAAATGATTCTTGATCAGCTTGCGTTTTGGTTCGCCATGCAAGAGCAGCATTGAGAGACGGATCAGTGGGCACACCTTCTTTTAGTGATTCTGTACGAGACATTCTCCTTGCGCGACGTACACCAAGATTTGAATCATCCATAGCCACAATTGATTTCTTGCGAGTACGTGTTGAATTGGTTGCTTCACTTGTTGCAGGTGTACCACGGCTCATACGTCGTCGTGGTTTATTGTCCTCTGCGGGTGTTTCTTGTCGTCTCGAAGCTGCACTACTTGTTCTACTATTGGCAATAACAGAACGTCGCTTTGTAGCAAGCATGACCAAAGATTCTTCACGTGTATTGTCATCTCCACGAGTAGCAGCAGCAGCTGCTGATGTAGTTGATTTTCTACGTCCGTGCTCATCCTTGAGGGCTGTGCGTAGAATAGATCCACTTGAAAGTGTGCGGCGTCTAGGCTCAGCTCTTGTTGATTTTGGTGATCCCACTCCATTCTTTTCGACATCACGTATGCGTTCTTTTCCCAAACTCAGTCGACGTTTGACATCAGTGATCACTTCTGCACGATTATTGGATGCTGCTGCCTTTGTGGTTGAAGCACGTCTTGTGGTGATGGCTGCATCCAGAGTTGGCTTCCTTGCATCCATCCCATGAGCATGTGATCCTCCTTTTTCGGAATGTAAGCCGAATTCCTGTCGTGCAAGTCGACGTTCCACGACAAGAGAATCCCGTAAATGATCGGCCAACCGAAATGCATCCGATGAAGAGCCGCATGCTTTGACGTCTGTGTCACTTGTTGCAGTCGACCGCCTTGCTGTTGTTTTGTTTGCATCGGCTTCTTCGGTCCCATGTCCGAGCTTCCTAGCGGAGGATGATACAAGGCGTGTGTTGGTGCCACCACCACCACTACCACCACTTGTTGCTATTGGCTGAGCTCGAGGTGATGATGCTGCTGCTGCTGTTGATGTACGACGACGACTGCTGTTGATACTCTCAGTTGACTTTTTCGTTTGTAAAGCGCGTACACGAGGTGATTCAGGGTTGTTGCTATTGCCTGTTGTAGTAGTAGCCATGGCTCGTATCCTTGGTGATGACGATAATGATGATGGATCATCTGTAGTGGCTGCTTTGGTTGATCTACGACGTATCCTGAGATTCACAGAGTTGGCAGGGATGCTGCTGGTATTTGTTGCATTGGTATTGGTACTTTTGCGACGTTGTATTGGTGTTATAGATGACTTTACAGGTGCTGTTGTTGTTGTTGTTGTTGATGGAATAGTATCATCATTGTCGACTTGAGCAAAGGCTTCAAAGATACCATCCCTGCTCATGCCAGCATCATTCTGAATGCTTTGTCTCAATTCCTTGATGCTTTTGCGTGTATTGAGCTGAGTCTCATCAGCACCAGTGGGTCGTGCTCGTGATCTGCTACTGGCAGTCGATTTTGTGTAGCGACCATCACCTAGCATTTTGACTCCTCCTCTTCTATCACTGCTGCTAATAATTGATTGATGTAGTGGCGGATCGTGTTGTTGGTGGTGACGATGAACGACATGTCCTTGTTGTTGCTTCTCTATCCACGACTCGGCAATGTAAGGGCCAGAAACAGTAGTCGACGATGACATGGAACAACCAATAGCTATACACAGCACCAACCTTTTAGTTTATGATCTCAATAACATTCATCCATTCTATTCACTCACGTTTTCCAGAGTTGATAATGCACCGAGTGTTGGACCGAAGCTATATAAAGCTGCTTGCGAGACAAAGAGGACTATGCAGAACAAACAAAGACACAAGATCTTAGTATTCAAGATGACAATGGGATGCCCTTCAAGGACCCACATGGAAGTTGTTACATACATTGCTATCGTTTATCGACCAATCAAGTGGATGACTATGCAGTTGGTCGTAGAGTCGGTGAGTGTGTGCGTGTGTGTGCGTGTGTGAGTGGTGCCTGTTGCTGTGAATGAATGCGTGTTGACGGGTGATGAAAGAAAGAGAGTTTGAACGAGAAAAGCAAGGAGAGAAATACAAGAGAAACTGAACAAAGAAAGAGGGAAAAGCTCTCTCGGGTATAATAAGCGCGGTAAACGGTCGATAGCAGTATAGCAAAGGAAAACGCAAGGAGCATCTACATCACGTTGTGAACCAAAAGCAGCTACCATCCAACTTTAAACCCAGATACAGCTCTTGGTGGGTCCCCCCTCTCTCTCTCTTTATCATTTACTTGTGTGCACAGGTAACGCGCGCAACTAATCCCACCCCTTTCCATATGTGCACACACACGAGTGAAATATCTGTCACATTTATTTATCTCATGAATAAAGGTCATGTCTACTGCTGTTGTTACTGCTGCATTATCTGATACAAAAAAGGTGGTAGTAGTTGCTGCGTACATATACATGATTACACGCAATGAAGGACTTTTTGTTTACCAATTATCCAATGAACCTTTGTGAAAGAAAGAAAGAAAGAAGAAAGCTGCATAAAGCACAAAGCTGGTGACCTTGCGGCACAAATCACGGGTACTTGAATAGGGGGATGATTGCCATACCATGCCAATTTAATATCTGCAAGGCAAATAACTTTATAGGAGTAACCTTAGCTGTAAATTCGTTGTCCTTTTTCGACTTGAGCAATACCATAAGTCCATTATACGCGTAAACAACTTACCCATTGACCGTGCACCCATCAAGCTTGGCATGCAAGTGGGGCACATGCACGATGGATTGCATAGATGTGATGATCGGCATTGGCTAGTATAGCAATAATAATGAAATGCGGCATATAATCTCACTGCTTGCTCTTGTGCCAATAATGCGATCGAGACTTTTATAATAACAACCAGCTGCACATACATCAGATGCAGCAAAAGGAGAAAAAGGGTTGGGTGGTACATAGTCCCCCATCCTCACCTTGTCAATTATATGTACATAATGTCATAGTTGCTTTGTCTTAGATTTGGCACAAGGATGCCAATTGCTTTTTGAGATAGCAGCATTGGCTAGCAGCTAAGAGTAATGATTGGCCAAGAACATTCGTGGGATGCTAATAAAGATTTTGCCACAACCAGTCGTCAATTCGAGCATGTCTTCATGTCTTTTCAGACCTAGCAATAGCATAAGATAGACATCAGTGCTTTACGGCGAGATATGTATGATTCGACCACAAGTACTACGATGATAGCAAGCGTGCAACAGTCATAATACGTTCCCAGGATTATAATGAGTGGCCTTAGTGATGGTGTTATCCCGTTTTTTGGTTCATTGACATGATTGTAGTACTTTGGGAATTTGATCAATCGATGAATGAATACAGACAATACCATCGTTATCCAAGACACCATCGTGGTGGTGGTCATATGACAGCTGATGGGGCTGGCTCATTATAAGTTGATGAGCTAATTGTTCAGGGACCCATATCAAGCTCTAAATGATATCAATTCATGGGGGAAGGAAACAATGAACAAGGATGTTTGAATGAAGCTGCTATTGTCTTTGAAGAATGTTGTCCCTTGCATGTATCTCACTCCATACAGTTGTACGATCATGGTAGCACAATGATGCTAACAATTTTACAGCCAAGGGCTTGTGTTACATGGGACCTTTCTATGGGCGGGTTTTCGTATTAAGGGTGGAAAGAGGATATATCGAATGATCTACGTAGGCCCTAATGCTAATCACGCGATATGAGAGCAAATAAAACTTTTATCGATATTGGATGATCGCAGGTCTTTTTTATTTTCTTTCTCTTTTTCTATGCAAACAGCTAATATCAACAAGGATGGATCCTGTAAAAGATAAACGAGTGAGCTTGCAGTGCGAATAAACTCTTGTTGCCGTGTAACAATCGCAATACGCTAAAAATGAATCAATGATGAATTACAGTTGAACAATCTGCCCACCACAACAACGACGGCTCACACTGTGTGCTTTTCTCTCACCTCTCTTTCCGTTCCTTTTACCTTTACACGACGACAGCGAAGACAACGTTCAATGGCCGATCTGCGCATCTCCCAAGTGCTTCCAACAGTGAAATGCTCAGACTGCAATCAACCAGTGCACGTCCGGCATCTTGCAGATCATGTTTGCGCAACAGCTCCACCCCTTCCTTCATTTCCACCACCTCCACCACAACCAACGACATCGTCGCCTTCTCCTATAAAGATTGATACATGTGAGTGGCTGTTTGTATCATTAGCATGAGTATGAGTGGGATAGCTTATATGGTAATTACTTTAGCCCCTGCAACAGTACGGCCTACAAAGAGTCATCATACCAAGAGCAGTGTATCCCCTACCAGTGGTAAGTACTATTTGCATAATAGAGATATGATGGAAAGGGGGCGTGTTATATGCGGGGAAGTGGGTAGCAACGGAAAAACGCGCCAAACGCACACTAAACTGAACCCTTATATTCGTTAGGCTCAAAGTTTAATTTCCAGTTTTGGACCGGCAAGGCAAGAGACACTTTACGAAGTGCAACTCAGAGTCGTAAAGGAAGTCATCCACAACAACAATCATCACCACCTCCATCATCCAGTATTGGATCCCCAGGACCAGCTCCTTATGAACATGCAATTACTACAGGAGGATATCAAGGCTACCATGGAAAGGTTAGATATGGATACATATGTACCCAGTAATATATGCTTACCCAATGATTGCATAGACATCAACCACCAAGACAATCCAATTCCAGGACAGGTAAACGGTTCATCATCATTGGCCGCCACCAATATCTCATGCCTCTTTGGTATTAGACAATGGCATAGCAACGATTCTGATGAGTTTCTGGTATCACCTATCCTTGATTTTACACCTCCTTTTGCCCAGTCGTCGTTTGAACGTAAAAACAGCACATCACCTGCACCACCAGCATCGATATTAAATCAGCAGCAAAGAACAAAACCCATGGCATCCCAATCAACATCCAGTGATGAAATGTCACCACAAACACCTCGCTTAGGACGACATCCTTTGGATGCACTTGATTACGATTTATTCAATAAGCGACCCACAGCAGCAACCAACCACCATCATCATCATCATCATCATCAGTGTACACGTTGTAGACGAGATGTGGCGAATGACGGTATCCGATTAGGCCAGGAGGTAAATGCAATTTCTCTTTCTTTCTTTCTAAGATGACGATCTCATGTGCATATGTATATGTATGTGTAGATGTACCATGTTCAGTGCTTTTCGTGTTTCACATGTCGTAGTCGATTGGATCCTCGTTTGCCACCCCATGAATATCAAGGCCGTATTTACTGTGAAACTGATTACAACATGATGGTCAGGCGACGTATCATTTGTGCTGCATGGTAAATTGTTATGATCCACACGCATATTCCATTGCCGTTATTAAAGGGTTAACATAGTGAACAACCCATTGGTCCCCATGTGCGTCCCACGCTTGCTCTTGGCCAGTACTATCATCCCGAACATATCCGTTGCTTTCATTGCAATAAGCCCATCAATCCTGAAATGACCGGTATCGTCGAACGTAAAGGAAAGCTATTTTGTCGTCCGGATTTCAACAAGTTGTACTTGCCAAAATGCCGAGGATGTGGTCGTGCCGTGGAAAAAGAAGCTGTATCATCAGCTGATGGTAAACTCAAGGGGAAATGGCACAAACACTGCTTCCGTTGTCATGTAAGTTCCAGCTTTCTCATTTTGGTGCATGTATTCATTCATTGCCTCTTTATGTATAGGAATGCCAAGAACCGTTTCCTGATAATACTTTTTATATTTACAACAACGCGCCTTATTGTCGTCGAGATTACCACAAGATGAACCGCTCTCTTTGCAAAGGATGTGATGAACCTGTTGAAGGACGATGTGCTCAAACCGTGGAGGGGTGGCGTTTTCATCCACAGTGTTTCACATGTTGCATTTGTCGATGCCTGATCACTGACGTCTATTACATGACCGACAACCTCATCTTTTGTCCACAAGACAAGCAGTTTAGATCCGAAAAACGACACACTTTCTTCCAGCAACTATGAAGACGCCTTCAATATTGTGTATATTCCTCCTTGTCACCACCCTTTATCACCTTCCACACACACGCGCTCTTTTTTTAACCATTCGCCCCCGCCACTGTAGATAGAATTCTATTATTACGTAGTTGTGTATTGTTTATAATGTAAGATCATCATCAACAACATTGTAGATCCTTTTAAAGAAAACATTTATCATGGGGATTTTTCCTTTTACAGGCAAATGCTTTTCCCTTCTCGTTGTGTGCCAGAAATCAGCCATCTCTTATTTGAATATGATGAAAGTTGAATATAACAATGGGGAAAGCAAATGTGAGGAAGGACCTATATAATACAATGTGCAATATGGGGAAGGATAATTTTGTGGATCAAGGGTAAAGAGAGAGAGAGGAGAGAGAGAGGAGAGAGACGCTGAAGAAAAAGGGGAATCGTAATCTTGTTGCTAGTGTGAAAGTGGGGAATGGGATATATATAAGATATTAGGAGCATGAAATGATCAGCAAAGAAAATGATAACATGTGCATGATTAATCCACACGCACAGCCGAAGGATGTTGTGTCTCTTCAACGATATCAGCAAGTGGGGGTGCACCGTTATTTGAATGAGCGGATAATGTGCGAGTAAGCAAGCTAGTGCGTTGTGGAGGACTTGATGAAGGAGACGCATGAGAAGATGATGATGAGCCAGCATCCGTTGTCATTGTAGGGTGTTGAAGATGAGGCCGATCATCAAGTGAAGTAAAATCTTCTTCACTGTTATCCTCATCACTATCATCCCGACGCCAAAAGTTGGAATAGGAAATGGGTATAATGGCAGAGGCTCGTTGACGCTGTTTTCTTAGAGCCGCGCTGTTGTTGTTGTTGTTGTTGCTATGGTGACTGGTAGGGATATGGGCGCTTTTACGTTTCTCTGATGAGAATGCCATTTTGAGCTTGTCCACCAAGTTGTTTGCGCTTAATCTGCGTTCAGAATATCTTCGGGTATTATTGCCAGTGGTGTTGTTGGTTGTATTATTGGAGGGTTGATCAGCATTGGTGCCATGTTGATGGGTATGTTGAGCGTGCTCGTCAAATACAAAAGTAGAACGACGTTCAACAGGGGAAGCAGCACCATCATCTTGTTCTTCCAATACCTCCTCCTCCTCATCCTCATCATGATGCTCCTCATCTTGTATGTCTATATGACCCAATCTATGTGAGTGATATCTCCCTTTTCAATATCCACATTGATCCTTCTTTACCTTGACTTGTTTGATTTGAGGATATAATAGCCAAGGGGTAGTGATCTCCTGATGAGCTTTGGATGTCGGGGTTGTAAGGAGTGGTGGTGGGTTGCACGTCATGGTGTGAGTCAGGTGGTGATTGTGCTGCGGGTTGGTCGTCATCCATAGACGTCGTCATTTGAGACATGGATCGGACACAATCTTGTGCAGACGATGCTGCAGGTAAGGCGGGCGTTTGCTGCTGTCCTTCATCATCACTTGCAGCAGCAGCAGCAACTTGATTTGTTTTAGGCTTGAGCCCATATTTTTCCATGACTTCCTCAGCCTCAACAGCAACGCTTGCCTCCAAATCTGAATACGTGCGACAAATTGGACATTGAAATCCTGGATAGCTTTCTAGTAGAGGGCGGATGCACTTGAAGTGGTAGCTGTGTGAACATGGAGCAACAAAGAGGGCCTGCAAAGGAGCAAGGGCATAGAGGCAAATACAGCACTCTTCAATGTTATCGGTATCGTGTTCTTGATGAGCCTCGCATGATGATGATTTGTTATTGGCCACCAGTTGTTGAGATGCAGCAGCAATACCCGATTCAGCTGCAATCCCACTGCTGTTTGCCATAATCGAACGTAAATTGTTAAATGCCGACATGGAATAAGCACCGTTGGCTTGTTGGGGTGGTGTCCGATTGAGCTCAAAACGCATCTTGACTGCACGATACATTTCTTCCAAACCACCTTGATAATCCACACCCAGTTGAACAATATCACCATCATGGACTTGGGTGGGACGGCTTTCTTGGTTGGCAGTGCTGAGTCGTACATGGTTGACAAAAGTGCCCGATGATGATTTGGTGTCTCTTAGATAGAGCTAAAGAGAGGGAGAAGCATGACAATGCACATTCATGTCAGCCCGTGTAACCAAAAGAACACTCACATGCCCCCTGACATATATGGGTTCCATGATTCACACACACCACCACCACCACTACTTTACCTTGCCATCAAGATCCACCCAAATCTCACAATGCGTTCGAGAAACCACTTTGCTCTTGAATGAAATATGGTTGGCCGTTACCGATCGATCCGTAAATCTGCCAATTTTGACAACGGTGCCAGCTTTGATTTCACGATCAACCACATCAAAGATCAAACTACGTCGCGGATTTTCGATGCTTGGAACAATACGCACATGGACTGATACGTTGTTTGTGGATGATGAAGATGATGATGCTGCAGGCGACATGGATGTGCTTGTAGTGTCTGTGCGTGGTGAAGTGGGTTGTTGTGTAGATGTCCTCGAAAAACGACGGCCAAGAAGAGCAGATGCGCCCTGAGACAAGTTAAGAGAGCGACGAAAAGTGGAAGAAGACGGTGATGATGTTGCAGTGTTCTCAGTAGGTGGAGTGTGGTCAGCGTATTGTGAAGTCATCGCCAAACATATAAAATCAGCCATCGGTTCTTTTTTTTTTTTCTGCTTGAAGGGTAAGGTAAAAAGGAAAAAAGAAAAATGCAGTTGACAAGGGAAAGAGAGGAAATGGACAATACGTAAATGACGGAGTCAGGACCTTTTAAAGGATGTGTGTTGGTGAGTGGTGTGAGTATGATGGGTCACACAAAAAAGGCTACAACGCCTGCAGTTGGATTCGGGGGGTGGATTGGATCACAGCGGGCATCAATGAGAAAGCGAGCTGTACTTGGTGCTGGCCACACAAAGGAGATAATAATGATGAGGGGTTCACCACCACCACCACCACCACAACGAACCACTACTATTCTTTCCTTTTGATTATGCTCAGCACCTGGCAGGATAATATAAATCCAGTATGCTGAGTACTTTTTGACACAAACCATTATTGAGCACACCCATTCATACGTACGCGTGTGTGCCCTTTTTTCAGGTGAATACGTACATGAGACGATTCTTGTGTTTCAGAACCTGATCAGGTTTGTATATTGTGATACGGGGCCATCGCCCAATGAACGCACGGTTCCCAACAACTCTAGTTGGATGATGCTCTGCTGTTGTCTCTAATGTTCTCGATGGCTCTTTTCAACTTTTAAAGATGTAGACATGTCTCCCCTTTGACACTTTTTTGTTCATCTTTCAATAACCGAGATGTCTCCTACAGCCCCACACGTCTCCTTACTCCTAATCATGTATGTGAGCATCAAATACTAAGGCTTTATTCTGTATTCCCCAATGCCACCTGTCATTGTTAACAACGAAATTTAATGCTCCTTTTAGTTTTATGCCTTGTATGTGCATGTGTTATCGCTCACACGCTGTCGCTTTTTTTCTTTGTGCACCAAAATAAAGCAACTGCGGTCATGCTTGCGCCTCATCCGATACCATCATCTTTATACATTTGTTGTTATGTGATGCTATTTTCTGCAACAATGAGCCATTTAGTTGTTTTCTGGTAGCAGTGAAAATGACGATCATGATGAAATGACAATGAGCATACATAATAATGGTCAGCCGACTTTTGTAACAAAAGAAATCGGGTGGATCTACCACAGGCATCAGCTGGAAGTGTAATAAAAAAGGGGACGATGATAGCTTGTACATGTCATTCCACACGCACACTATGTTGCTTCCATCATTCATTCAACCAACAGGTGTTATTGCCGTGACACCTTGTGTAAAAGAAGGTTGGGACCATTCACACGCATGCGCCTTTTTGCTATACTTGAACAAGAGGGATTGTAATCCGCGTCTCCGATTTGCAGCTGCAGGTATCATGCGTATGTGCGTGTGTGTGTCAACATTCAGTTGCAGGTTTTGAGTAGTGTGTATCAAAGGAGTGATAGCAGCCACAACCAATTCGGCGACGATCTTGTTGTATCAGCTGATCGTGTATGTATGTATATCAACCACCCACCCTTTGGAGCATGTAACAGGTGATTGGTGGTTGTGGTGATAGGAGTTAAGGCACATGAAACCCAAAACGCTGGTGTTTATAAGTACATCGTCATTATGCACAAGGTGGTAAAAAAGGCGGGCATCGTTTGTGTAGCATTAAATGTGGTTGGTTGCAATTTTTAGCATCCAATCGTCATTATGTTTTTGATAAGCTTTGAAATGATTGCCGTTTATTACTGGTACAAAGAGGGGAACAATGAGTGTGTATCGAAATAGGTAAAAAGTCTTGGCACGCCTCTCCAAACCATGGATGATATATACAGGATGTGTGTGTGTGTGTGTGTGTGTGTGTGTGTCGTCATGGTGATTGGATAGTTAATAACACGTTGATTCTAGCCATCATTGGCAAATAAGCATCCCAGAATGCAGCTAAGAAGGGTGGCTGTATGGCCATACGTGGTCTATTCGCCACGAGTTTTTGGGGCGTTGTGGATGATGTTGGCAATAATGCGTCAAGTGCAAGCTTATACGTAATACTCTTCTTTTTCTACGCATCCCTTACAGACGAACCCCCTCATTAACCCCCTTTTTCCTTTCCTTTTATCTCATTTGTCTCTCTCTCGATACCTTCCTTTCTCCTTTTTCCCATGGCAATGCATAGCTCGACATACAAATAATCCTGCGGAAATACTACCATGCATTCGGCCACTTTTTTATCAACACCTGCACCCTACAATGTCTCCATTCCAGCCATCAGCATCAACGATTGGTACCCTGCACCGTCAACTTTTGTATGTGGGTGATAGTGTTGTTGGTGGTGTAACCCATTCGTTTTCAAAAAGAGGTGTCCTGCTGACGGTCGTATATCTTTTTTTTTCCTTTTTCAACTTTACGTCCTAGCGCGATCAACGGTTGCGTCATTCGAGTCGATCTGCCATTATGGCCAATGCTCAAGACGAGGTCCATGGCAAGAAATCACCGCGGATCATGGTCTCGGAAGTAGTAGACGAGCCGGATAAAAAGTTAGATGCAGGCGCAAGTGCTTTCGTCACGCGACCTGCATCGATGCAGCATCATCATCATCCTCACCAAGAGCAGCAACAAACCACTTTTGCCACGACACCACCTTCTTCTTCTCCCTCTTTCTTTTCTCCACCTTCTCTACTTTCACCCAACAACAACAACAACAATACCGAATACGATCATTCATCATCAACATCATCAACAACACGACGATATCCTATTGAAGATCCAGCATCATTACCTCCTTTACCTCCTCAAGCTCTTGCATCTCATTCTACTTTTTCCCCCGACACCGAAGACGCCGACGATAAGGACGAGTCAAACATGCATTTACGTTCTATTCGACCATTGCATAATGACTCTGTTCCTGGATTCACTCCACTCGATAGTGGTGCAAGCAGTCCTTTCATCAAAGCTATACGCAAAGCACAAAAGAAACGACGAGGAAGTGTGGGAGAAGGAACTTTACGCCGTCAAAAAGCAATATCAGCACCGGTTGAACCACGGTTAACAAAATCATCCACCCATGCTCAACAACGTCGTCATCGCCCTATTTCCAATATCACAACTACATCATCCCCTCTACGGACTCATCAAGAAGAGGAGGATAATAATGATCATTGGGATCCACATATTGATGCCTTTGAAGTCTTGCGGGCCAAGATCACGGGGATCACGAGGACAATGCAAGAGTTTCACGTTCAAGAGCTTTTTTATGACGAGCTAACCGAACGCAACAACAATCGGCAACGACACCATACCATTGCAACTACAACCACCTATCAGCGTCGCATGAGCACGTCAGCTGAGTCTCCATGCGATCCTACCCCTAACCACCTGCTGATGGACAAATCACAGTCGCTCACCAATCGTCATCGAAGGATCCGTTCGCATGGTTCAGCTGCTGACTTTGACAGCACAACAAATGCCATCAATTCACCACCGCCACCTCCACCCGCTCCAACAGCAGATGAGACTCGCTATCATGAAAATAATGATCCCTGGAGTCATTTACGCACCGATGAGGATTTCGAACATGATCTAAGGCACAAATCAACAGCTACTTTTTCCGATGATGATGAGTTGGACATGATCAACAATCGTGACAACGACTACGATGATGATGATGATATCACAATATCACCTCCCATGGCACCAACAAGTCCTAATTTGACAGCTTTATTTCTCACCACCAATTCTCTCATCAACTCACGACTTGACGAGTTATCCGAAACGGCATCGATTGCATCTTCTTGCGGTGGTGGCGATGATATCAATCAATCCTCATCCAATGAATGGCGATTACAGTTTTTGGATTTAGTATCAGCGTGTATCACTCAATCAGAGGAATTGGAATCGTTATCAACCGAGTTACTTGGAACAGAACGTCGCGTACGCGAATTATTAGTGATCAACGGCACTGTCAATGAGCAATATCACGAACGTGAAAAGGCGTATGAGGAGCGTATACGAGAATGCGAAGAAGTTGCCAAGCAACAACTCATCATGATCGACACTCTGGAAGAACTTATGGCGGATATCGACATGAAGCTTACCCACCACCTGGATCACAATGACTATGAACATGATGCTGATAGTGGGATTGAAGATGATACCGATCGCAGTGTTGAAGAGGATGAAGAAAGATGGGATTTCAAACGCGCTGTAGCTGATATTCTTGGTGTCGAGACCCAGGGCGATTTGGTACACAAGATGCGATGGGAAGTTGGCATGTTTGTGGGCGGCGGTGTTGGCACTGGTCATGTCATCCATTCATTTGAAGGCCAGTTGCGTGGTATTGAAATGATGATTGCTGGGTCTGGTACCACAGTAGAGGATTCTCCTATACGGATATCACAACAAGATCAAATCGATGAGGTAAGTGTAATCATCGTCTGCCAATAATGATTTTCACTGACATGGAAAAAAAAGACGACGCATATATCACCTAGTTTACCACGTAACAAGTTCCATCATCATCATTACATGTTGCACATCTCGGCCCGCGACCGCAAAACACGGTTCCGGATGATTCCACAGGCTCATTGGGTACCTGATCAGATGGCCTCTCACTGTCAATTTACCAGCACGCGACCCTGCTCTGTCAAGTTTAGCCTCTTTCAGCGACGACATCATTGTAGAAAGTACGTGGATTGTATATGGAATGTCAATGACTGGTTTATTTATGGATGCATTCTATGTAGATGTGGAATCGTTGTCTGCCAACGCCACAGTGGTAATCGTCTTCCATTGTTTGCAAAGTCATCTGCGCCACCACAATGGTCCCGTGTGTGCGACAAGTGCTTTTGTAACCTTATCATGACCGGCGATGAATGATTTCCAAAACCCCCCTCATTTATCATTTCTCCTACATTCCACCCGCTGATCCTCCCTCTCTCCTTTGATCCGTTCTTTATGCTGTCCTATACATGTTTACTAGAATCAGCAGATTATACCATTTAGTTGTAAATACTATTAGTTTCTTGTCCTCACAATTGTATAAAAGATCCGTTTTGATGAACAAGGCATATTCGATCTGGCATTTTTTATATATTGTAAAGAAATTGGAGGGGGGGATGTATATGTGGTAAAGGGGTGTGTGTGTGTTTGTGTGTGTGGCTGTATACATTGTGCTTGGTGTGTGTGTGAGTGTGTGTGCGTGTAATGACCATGAAAAAAAGTTGCGTGCGTGTGTGTGTCGTGATTGTTTTTTACATTAGATGTGTGCGTGTGTGTTTGTGTGTGTATATATGTGTGTGATGTGGTACGTGAAAGAAAAAAAAAGTTGATTTGCGTATATACTAAGCTGTAAATGAGAAAAAGAAACGTGTGCAATTAAATAAGAGTCAAAGTAGATTAGAGGTCTCCATCCAAATCCATGGCACGGCCTATGCCCAACTTGTCGTGTAGTGATGGATCGCCTACAGCTGACACCTCGACGTTCCCATGGCCTCTCTCGAATTCATAAACCATTGTCAACAAAGGCGATGATGATGACGTTGAGTCACCATGATTAGGGGCAAGCATTGAAGCAGTGGTTGGATCCCATGATGGATCAAGGCAAGCTGAGCCATACTTGGTTTCCACATCCTCAAACACCTACATACAATTTGATCATTATGTCAGATGGTGTTGAACATAGGTTGTATATGTAATAATTACCTGAACAATACACAAGTTTTGGATGGCAATGTCGATTTCTTCCCAGCTATTCAATGATCGAATACCCTTCATGAAAGGATCAAAGAATTGATTGACGTAGACAAAGCTATAGATGAACTTGTCATTGTTGATCCACAAGGCCTGCTGGATTTCTTTGGATTCAAGCACCACCGAACCAAAAGAGTAGACTGTGGTAGTGCATTCAATCGTTCTGCGTTCACGGGACTCGAAGAAGCAATTGGTATTGAACATAAAGTCTGGGATGTTGAGATTGACGTCGAGTTTTGCCTTGGCCAGGAGCACCAAGCTGTTGCTGCAGTGTGACAAGTTGATGGATGGGCATTGGGATGGTAGCTTTTCCAATACGGGAAGGCAATTGGGATAGCAATGTTCCAGGAGAGCGAGATTGTGCGTAACGGTGTTTGCAGTATCATAAGGAAGGGCGTATTCGAGGAACAGGCAAAGGTAATTTGGCCATAAAGGGAAAGCGGCAGGTTTCTTGGCAGCGTCCTCCATTAATAGCGGATCAAAATCCATGGCAATCTGCAAATTGTCATCTCCAAATAATGGTTCAATCATGCTGTAATCATTGGGTCCTTGATGAAGAGCGTTCAATGGATGATGTTGCTGCTGTTGTTGTTGTTGTTGACTCATCATACCAGCACTGTGATGAACAGCTGCAGTGCCATTCAGCATGTCAAACATGAAATCAGGTGAACAACTGCTAATGGATGAGTCGTCGCTTGATCGAATAGAAGGTGCACTGCTACAAGATACTGCACATGTGCCATTCGTTGATCGTCGTGAAGGTGGTACTTGTCGTTGTTGTTGTCGTTGTTCTTGTTGCTTGGATGCACCAGTGATGGCGGCGGTGGCGGCGGCTGTTTCTGATTTCGAAGCACGTTCATCTGTACCTGGCGAATCGGTCAAGAGCTGCATAACTATAAACGACGCATTGTCCAATTAAATAGCTGCTCTGAAACATGAAAGCATACAAGGCACTTACAGTGAGGATCGCTTTTACGTGTGTTCTTGAGCACTTGAATATGCGATGAGACTTGTTTACGTGTCCTAATCTTGCCAGTTCTTCGTAGAATGAAGTCCGAGATCAACTCATTGCGACCTGTAAATGGGAGTGAGCAAGGAAAACAGCTCAAAGCAAGGAGTCATTACCACAAGGCTTTCCATTGACAAGGATCTTGCGTCGACCAAGTTTAGGAATAGTTTCAAGAGCTAGTTTTGTGTGCGTGCGTTAATAAAGTGAGAAAAAAGGAACAATGGAAAGATGAATGCAAACAATGTTTACCTTCCACAAAGGCAGCTTCCACATCGGGTGGCCACACCTGCTACAAAATAGAAAGGTCAGGACATCTTTGTTTACATAAACATGCGTGATGAATATTAAGACGCACCTCTTCTTTTTCCTTGCCCTGTGCAGCTACTGCATTAGTTGTTGTTGTTGCTGTGTTGGAGTTATGGGTGGTATTGGTATTGGTAATGGCTGCTGCTGCTGCTGCTGCTGCGGCAGCAAGTGCTGCACTGGTATTATTATTATTGCCATGATGTTCCTTGTTCCTCTGATGATGATGATGGTGATAGTTCCTGGAACGTTTGTTGTTCTTGTGTTGCGAATCGTTATTATCAGCATTATCGTCTACCACACAATTTAAGCTCAAAGCGGCTGCAACGGAAGGTGGTGGTGCTGAAGTGGGGAGTGCAGCGATCGACGAAAGGATGTCGCTGTCCTGCAGTGCATCCTTTTCAAAAAAGAAATCTTGTGTGCAAGCCAGCATGATGATGGGATGAGTCAGGATAACAACGATGCAAGTGAAAGAAAAAGAGAAAAAGAAAAGAAGAAAATGAGTGTGTGGAGATTGGAACAAGAAAGAGAAAGAGAAAAGACAATGATGACAAGACGACAAACAAGGCTGGAATAATATGGCAAAATATAGGTGCAGGGGCCAATCTTACTCAACAAGATAACAAAGAGCGCGGGCTCGCACATTTTACGCACGCACGCACATACACTCGCTGATGCAAAAACACACACAGTGGCCCTAATACAAGGATAGTGTGCCTATAATACAACCGGGAACAATATGTATGTGTTTGCACATCTCACTCGTGACACACTCGCTCATTTTCACCTATATCCTCCTCATTTCATTACTACTCCCTTTACACGTTTTCTTCTTTTCTTATCCTTTTACAAACACTCATCGTTTCTCCCCCCTTGCTCCTTTGATGCTATGGCTCGTGTGGCCTTTTCTTTTGATCTCTTCCGTCCTCTATCATAGATAATCTTTGGTTATTTGAATCACAGCTGCTCTGCTGTATATTGAACAAGTGTAAAAGTGTATATATATATGTATGTGAGTGCGCATCTATGGTTATTACCCCCCACCTTGGAACCAAAAGTCAAAGTCCAAATTATGATTCCAAATGATAAGCAATTGCTAGAGTGATGTATGCTTTTTTTTACATCCGCACGGTCCATCCAAGGTCATATTGCCTTGTTGACACGCACATATTCTCTCTTGTTCTTCCTCTCTCTCTCCACGCGCTCCCCTGTTGTTCACCCCTTGCTTTGTCCCAAAATTATACACACTGGCCGATTCCGATGGGCTTGGCTTGGATTGGGGGGTCATGTTTTTCCATTTATGCAACACCCCGTTGACATATTAATTCATTGAATGCAGGGAGAAGGAGAAAACTGGTACTTGGTACCAACACAATGTACCAGTTTTCAATAAGCTACTCGTGAATCTTCGTTTCCCGATGTCTCTTTCAGGATAGATACAATGGATGTGGCAATCATCCCTCTCCCATGAACAATCCTGGTGCTATCTATTCAAAGCCTAACAAGGGATGTGTGTGGTGGTGGTGGTGGTGTTTATTTTGAGACTGCATCCGCACAGTCTTTCAATCCGCATCAAATTCACCAACAAGGCAACTGCATGAACAGGTTAACATTGCGTTTTCAACCAACGAAAACCAAAGAAGTTTGAGCTCAAGGTCCTATATGTATGTTGCTTTTGGCCATCATCATTTTGCTCAAAAACATGTTCACATGTAGGTTTTTTAATAATGTCTCCATGACAATGGCAAGGCAATGTGTACCTTGAAAGATATATCCAAGAGCCAAATGTGGTTCATTCTCCCCTTGCTTCACGTGAGATGGTTAATACTAATACCATATTTAGCGGTTAGGCCCATGATATGGCATTCATGGGAAATAATGGCTTTATAGATGCCATCTCGATCGATCAAAAGCGTTAAGACAAGGGGTGTGTCAGTGAGGGGAAACACCTTACGGAGTGAGGGTGAGTTGATGAATAGCTCTTTGTGCACACAGTAACTCGCAAGTTGACATGTTCATTTTGTGGCTCTCCTTGTTGCATATGTCCAAATTTGTAAAGAGCTTTGCGGGCAATTGTGTGATTGTACGTGCAACAACCATGAGCAAGTGTACGGATCATTCATTAATGATGCCGTTTTTTCGCCTCCATAATCGTGTACTAAATCGATAATGATCATCCTCGTCGTCAGTACTGTGATGTGTCCAAGTCGATCTTGCTACTTTCCGAATGCTCTAACAAAAGCTAACATCTCCAATCCTTTTCCTGACGATGCTGATTCCTCGGGATCGATATCATGCACACGTTGGTATCACATTCCATCCCCCGTACATGTGACACAATGAAGCATCTTGCCGAGCAACACCAATTTGGCATACGCTTGTGAAAAGCACAGTATCAAAAAATGGATCCACCTCACCTATTATATCAATGATGCCCGTAAAGCAGTTGCTACGCAATATCCACAATTGCGGGTGCCATGCTTGATCTGCAATTACATGCACGAATGAGCATTGCCTCTGCTACATCTAGAGCGGAACCTGTTTCCGCTATCAAAAGTGGGGTTGTTTTCTGCAGAGCTTTGTGACACAGGCACATCACTGTTGTTCTTTTATGCACGTTACTATAAACATACATCGCAGAGAATTCCAACATCACCGAATGATCTCTCACTCATTCCGAATTCAGCTTAATAATGGGATGGCTTGCACGACGCGGAGAGATCAAATTCTTCCCTTGGCTCAAACGTCATGGGCCAAATATGTCGCGTGATGAGCGCATAATATTGATGTCACGTTTAAACTCTAAAAGACACGTAACGACTTGTTAAGGTATAGGTGCGTGCATTATGACTTCACCACACCGATTGTTTAGTATTCGTACCTGCACCACCAATGGACATACACTTTGGATCATCATAACAGACGAGAAGAAATCAAGCAACATACTTGAGTACCAGCTTATTAGGTTGCGTTCAGGCATTAGCTGTTATAGCTGTGTATTGCAGACTCATCTTTAATTACTATTGCATGCTTAGAACGCCTCATTATACAACCCACAAGCGTCTACTATACAAGTGCGCGTGGATGTTGCATCGGATCAACAGCCACTGGTGGTCCAAATCATGTCACCGGGATCTCCAAGATGACTGGATCTCGCCGTAATGAGATGAAAACGTCGATGGATTCATGATCCTCAATAGCCTCCTGATCACACTTCTCGCGGCAAAAGTGGATTGATTCGAGAAAAATTAAGCATCGTCCTTCTGATATAGCTCGATCTCCAATAGCTGAAATAACCAATGTGTTTATTAGGCTATCGGATTATGGAGAGAAAAGGCAGTTATTGTGAAAGTGCATTAGTATCCTTGCGATGTAATAGGTGGTAGGAGGAGAAAGGCGCTTATCAACATCATGCAACACTAGGGCTCATTTGCGTCTGGGTTAAAAGTTTCCCAATTTCCTGGAAGTAGCGGTCGGGCAACTCTGGCAAAAGATCATCTGGGTTGGGCAATTGAGCGGCGATAATCGCGGCGTTATTCCGCTTTACAGCATTTTAAAATATTGAGTGTGATGATGCCTTTTATCACAATTCCCCATTCCAAGAGGACCAACCCTTCTTATAACATGACACACGCAATTATACGCCATCTCTGAGGAGAACAAAGCATGTTGTAATACAAACTATGACCTAGGATGGATGACGTGCACTAGTCATCTGCTATACTGTTAATCAAAACGACTATGATGCAAAAAGCACCTTAGAGCATTAGAGTGTGCTACAATGCATGTACGTGTGGGGCACAGCAGAGTCGATGTAATACAGGCCTACCAAAAAAGAGTAGTAAACAATGCAATTGGTTACCCCGACCCCGAAAAGAAAACGAAAGAAGAACCTTCACGTATATTGGTGAGTAGCATAAGGGCAATTGCTTTTATGCTTCGCATCTGATTTTGATATAGTAATGGATAATGATATGCGGAAGGTTCTAATTGGTGCCGGTTAGACCATTCTCCCTTGTGGCGTCGTTTTTCGAATAACAAATAGCTGCAGCGTATCACCCGATGATGCATGAGTTACTTGGGATTGAATGATCTGGGCCAGCAAAACGTATCGTATTCCTTGTTCAGAGAATAGCGTTGTAGATGGGGAGCTGGTATGTGGATAAGATGGATATAGTAAGCAAGTCACTGAGGTTATTGTTGCCATGACATTTTACTCCACATTGGGTTTTCGATCGCATTCCTTGCTCTTTATCTGAGTAGCACGCTAGTCCTTTCTCGTATATTTCCATAACAGCTCACGCTACCCAAGCCATCGGTTCTACGTCACTCATTCTGGAAGGTGCATTTCAGCCTTCCTCCTTGCTTCCCAACTTGCGCGTAACCAAAGCGTCTACCTCATTTCGGCTCATTCGTTGTCATCACTACCAGTGTCCTCTTGTACACATCCGTTATAAAGGCTACTTTGCGACTTTCATCTGGTACGATATTCCTTAACTTTATTCACATGTGCTTGCACGTACTTCTTGGATACGACTGTTCACACTATTAAAAGCTTCCACCCATCTTTCATAGCAAGGAATCTTCCAACTTCCATTATCAGATAGCATACAGACGCACCCATCTATACTGTAGGTATATCTTTCTTATGATATCATATGTGGAAATACGTGTTTCGTTGCAAGCCGGTTTTTATACGCCATCATGCTCGTGTTTCCAGGTCCATATCCTATACCCGTTCTTGACAGTATCACGCTGCGGACAGCCAGATCATTATTGGTGTTGAGCGACAGCAAAGTTTTCATGCGCGTATGAGCAAGTCATCGAGAAGATCAAGCTTGGGGAGCGAAGCCAGCTTTGTCAGTGGGGATGATGGCCAGCAAGATGGAAATAATTCCGAGTGTCAGTACGTGGTATCTTTTTTTGTTTTATGGGAGTTGAGGGAATGGAAAGGTGTAGCATGGCATCAACTAAGTATGGGTTCTTTTTTCCATAGAGCGTCGCAACATAGCAATAGTAGAGAGGAGAACAATCACCCAGCGATCCCAGTAACCAAATCGCATGCTGCATTTGTGAGCAAGCTATACAAGTAAGTGAATGGGGTTATGCGTTGATGGTTGAAACGTTGAAACTGATCCGTGCATTTTGTCATTTCAATATGGCTCGTTTTATCTTTTTTAAAGCATGGTGGAGGATTCTGAGATTCAACATCTTATTTCGTGGTCAGGCAACGGCGAGTTATTCCGAGTCTATAATCCCACCACATTTTCCAGAAATGTTCTCCCTCAATATTTCAAGCATAATAATTGGCAGAGCTTTGTACGTCAACTCAATAGTAAGTCGTCAAACGATGGGACATTGGATTTGGATCTTTGAGTATGGAGGATGTCGATGTGCATAAAAGATGGAAGGAAAGGAGAGAGAGAGAGAAGGATGAACAAATGGGGCAAAGTGCAAGAGTAATATTTGTTGGTGAATATGAGCTAAACTCTAATCCTCCTTGTGCACCCCTAGTGTATGGTTTCAATAAGGTCAACGACATGATACATTCGAATCTTAAGAATGAGAATCAAACATGGGAATTTCGGCATCCACATTTTCGCCAAGGCTGCATTGATGATTTGAGAAACATTAAGCGTAAGAGTGTTCGGTCTCTTCGTGCCACTGCTCCCCTACCACCGTCATCTGCCATGGATCAAGATAACAAGGCTGACATGTACCACCGTGAATACAATATGATTGAGGATCGCTTGAATTACATAGTACGAGGACACAATGCCATGCAAGAAGAGTTCTCATCCTTACGATTTGTGGTGGCACGTCAACAAGAGGTGAGTGGGTACACTGCTCACTCTTGTTATAGTAGTGCTAGCAGCATGAACAGTGCAAAAATACAAATAATAATGCATATTGCTAGATTATTGAAGAGCTGGTCTCTCTTCTCGAAAACGTTAACCGGCCTTTATCAACGCCTGATCCCCAATCTTCTTCCTGTAAGCTCCAAACAAACGCCCCTGTTACAAAAATTGCATTATACATGTGTAACCAACACAAACTTCTATTTTCTAAAAGTTACTCCGAATCCAATGATGACTTCCAAGTATGCAGATTTGCGTAAAAGTAAGTGCGTGTGTGCGTGTGTACGCAATGGTACAAGGAAGGAGACATTGACCAAAGCAAGGATCGCTTTTTGAACAGAAATTGCAGCCATCCAAACACAGCTTCAGACGTTGTATGATCATCCAGCACAACCCAATATGCTCCCAATGATGGATTCGATACAACAACAGCAGCAGCATCCACCACCACCGCCGCCACCATCATCATCTACTACGAGTGTATCACCAGACGGTCGAGATAGCTATCCTGCTCTTAATGTGGTAACCATGAACAATGAGCCTGTCGATCCATCGCCCAACTCTGCCAACTTACAAGTTCCTTCGGTTGGTTCGGCACCCAATCCCATAACTATGGTTTCCTCTCCTATGCAACGCAATTCAGGAAGCTGTCCTCCAAATACCATGGGTAAGAAACAATCAATCACGTTTATTGTTGGAACAATTTATTCATGACATATAGCAGAACCAAGTTTAGAAGGACGCAGTAAATCTGCTATCATGGGCTTGGGAAAGGAATCGTATTTATTGAATCCAGCCGATGATGAATTGGATCCAGGTACGTTATTTATGGAGGAAGGTATATCAAAGAAAAGTCTCATGCATGATGCTCTGTTGTAGATACGAAACGGCGGCGATCGAGCCCACCATGAAATCATACGCTTTATATATTTCTCCTCTTCTATGTAAAAGCCATACTTATACCAAAGATTTGGTTTCTTTTCCGATGTAAAAGTTGAATTTATTCGATGAGACTACATAAATGTACTATGGAAAAGGGTATAATATATTATCGTTTTCATTTCCAATCCCACACTTCCTTGAGCCACATTGCAAGCTCTTGCTCAGATCCACCCTTACAGTCCTTGATAAACGGATGTTCTAGCATAGCCATGGGCCCTGGCCTTTCCTCTGGGTTCTTGATTAAGCTGCATCGTGTCCCATATGAGATACTTTTTCGCAATGTCAAGCCTAACCACCCATCTTACCATTGAGCAACAAATTCTCTACAGGTTTCAGAGCGATCCGAGTTGAGTGTTGGTAAGGGTTGATTAACAATGATGTCGAGCAACTCAAAAGGGGCAAGCTGAGTTTGACCGGGAGGTGGTAATGCTGGTCGGTTTTCAGCGACTTCAATGATCGTCAATCCCAACGACCAGATATCCGATTTCATAGAATATTTGGATCCTTGTATGCGTTCTGGCTATATGAAATATCACACCACATGTCAATACACGTATAATGATACACCTCATCCAGATTCACTTACTGCCATATAGTATTGTGCTCCAAGAAACGAGTATGCAATCGAATTCTTAAGCTCTCCGGATACTCCTAGGTCACATAGCTTGATTTCTCCTTTCCTTGTCATCAAGACATTGGATGGCTTGATGTCTTGTAGCCAATATGAAGGATGTTAGTTTCATTAAGCTTGGAATATGTCACTCATATACATACCTCTGTGGATCACACTTTTTGAATGAAGATATACGAGCCCTTTGCATATCTATATATGTGGTGTGTATGTGAATTAACATGATCATTCTCGAAAAAGGTACCGGATGATTTACCGATTCGGCTAACCGGGCAAGCACTGTTTCACCAATGACGCCATGTAGTTCATGTGCCCGTTTGTAGATATCGTCAAAGCTACCACCTTCGCAGTATTCCATGCATATCACAACATCGCCATTGATATCATCCATAAAGGCACCATAGAACGATACAATATGAGGAGACTCACAAATCTTGAGGACAGAAAGCTCACGAAGGATTTGACGTCGTTGTTGTGGTTCTGCTGCTTCAATATTGATCACCTAAACACCATTATGATAAGGAAGTTGATTCATGCAAATACAACCACTCAACCTCCTATGTACCTTCTTCGCCATAATCCGCCCCGTTGGCTTATGTTTCACTTTCCATACCACACCGGCATTGCCAGAACCAAGCCTTTGTACAGGATTTCCGAGATGAAAGTCACCCTAATGATAAAAAGTTAAAGGTCGACGATTTATTGTTCATGGTTAAGAATTCTTTTTTCATGCTCAAGCATTGTTTGTTCGAGTGGGGTCACATGATGGTTCGTGGGTGAGGTGGTTGATTTAATGGGCGATGATCTTTTTCTCACGGTGGATGACAAAATGTTCGCGGTTGGCGACTTGATATTCAAGGGCCGACATTCTTTATTCACAGTTGCATGATCATTGTTAGCAGATGACTGATATTTCTTAGAGACCATGCCTTTTATATTCACCGCCATGGTTTATTTATTCAAGCATGCTTTCCTTTTATTTGCATATGGTGCATTTTAATTTCATGTAGGTGTAGAGAACAAGGTAATATGCAGTCAACGCTTGAGGTAGTTTAGTAGATGTCTTCTATGCCATCTACCAATTCATTGTACGCGATGCGATGCAAACTACAAGAGGTACAGCACTCTTTATAATATGTACTGGCTAAATGACTATGTTGCTTTTTGCACCTACATGAAATTAAAATGCACCATATGCAAACAAAAAGATAGTATGCTTGAATAAATAGACCATGGTGGTGAATATAAAAGGCATGGTCTCTAAGAAATATCAGTCATCTGCTAACAGTGATCATGCAACTGTGAATAAAGAATGTCGGCCCTTGAATATCAAGTCGCCAACCGCGAACATTTTGTCATCCACCGTGAGAAAAAGATCATCGCCCATTGAATCAACCACCTCACCCACGAACCATCATGTGACCCCACTCGAACAAACAATGCTTGAGCATGAAAAAAGAATCCTTAACCGTGAACAATAAATCGTCGACCTTTAACTTTTTATCATTAGGGTGACTTTCATCTCGGAAATCCTGTAATTGCTGTAAATCGTCAGCTTTCAACTCGTCAAGCCGATGTTCAGAAGGAGAGCCATCAACAATGCGAGCGAGGTCTTGACGCCAAGTGTCATTCGAATTGCTGCCGCCGCCGCCTACTGCTGAATCGGAGGTGCTGCTGCTGCTACTACTATGACTGGTGTAGCCAAGGTCAAGCCGTAACTTTGTGGGATTGCGTCGACCAATTTGCGCCATGTCAAGAGTGTATCAAGGAACAAAGAAAGGGCGCGAGGGTTCGGAGGGTAAGAAGAAAAGGGAAATGCTTAAAAGAGGACTAATTGCAAAGCGTAGTTTGTGCAACCTTTATGCAAACCATCGCGACTGTTGCTACGGGCATGTTCTGGATAAAGTAAGCTTGCGTTGCTGCGGATCCCGACTCAACCATGGCTTTTGCGAACTTTGTAACGGCAACTTGGATCCTCTTACACATGTGCATGTTTCAACTGAGATGACGTGCTTTACTGCGAAGGAACCTTCCCATATCAAGAAAGTGGTTGGGTGCACAGACGGAAATGGTAATCACTGTGGTAGTGCAATTGGGATGTAAAGGTTCATGACTTTTCATATTTGCTTTGGCACAGGCATATCACGTCGTTGCTGTCAAGAATCATAAGGGAGCTAGTACCCATATCAACCTATGGCGATTTAGATGCTGCGTGCAATGTAAGTAAGCAGGTTCACATTGCTGCCATCCCCCCCTTGTCCTCAATACTAAAGGGCGATCCATCCAACTACTAGTGTGGCTACCACCATCCAAGACGACGCTGTCTACTTGCCATTGGAAATCCCAATTAGGATATTATGATCGATTTGCTCAAGGAATCACCTGTACACACAAATTTCTCTATTGACTAAGCTTACATTCGAACGATGAATGAAAGAAATTTTCTTGATAATAAAAGGTCACCATAATACTGCCATGGCATTGACGTAGGAATTATCCATGACATTATGGAGCCATTTTCATACTAAAAGTAGTTAACAGCATATGCTTCTTTTCCATTGTGGTCCGTGGTGATTAATCTTATTCTAGCAATTGACAAACCCAGGGGCTTGTACTCGCATTAAGGGGTTATGTGGATGTTACTACGCGCTCATTATGCACTTTGATGTATGTAGTCCGCCAACCCCTGTTAAAAGAGATCTCACAGGAAACGAAAGGCAGGGACAATAAAACAAGAAATCTCAACCTTGCCACTCAAAAGTGATGCATACACTAATTAAAGCACCTTGTTCTTTTCCTTCTCGATTCTTTCAAGCAAATTCATCTCTAGCTTTCTCCTTGAAGAATATCTATGCATTAGCGTGATAATAGTGGTCGAGCTGCGTTTCCATTTTCGAAAATGCCCTTATGATGAAGATATTATCCGCTCACATTGACCCCATCACGATTAATTTAGACCAATTGATTGTTCATGAGTTGCAATGTTGCGCTTTGTGTATTATGCATTCTGCTGCCCTATCTTCTTGTGGGTGCATTATGTTACGTGGGACTAGTTTACTAGATCCAGATCCACGTACTCCTATGTTTGTCAACCAAAGAGAGGAAGCTTACCAGTACAAGATACGTGCATGGATGATCATAAGATCATGCGAGGTAACCCAGAGAAATGTCCAACAAGGAGGAGAAAGAAGAGGAGGTCACCGTGCGACTTCCTTGCGAACACGTAATCCGATGCGTCTCCCTTCTTTAGCAGCTGCATTTGATGCTCGAAAGATTTGCGTCTACTATTGCTTGTGGTGTGATGATGCAGTTTGACGTGTCAAATGATTATAAATGTTTATAGAACACCAGGAGCTAGATGAGAAAAAAGAGAGTGTGTGTGTTCACGAGAATAAGTGCATTGTGCGTGGTAATGGCACTCATATAATTGCCTAGGTCGAATATGATTCGTTATGTTGTGAGCAGCCTTGCAGATATTTATCGTCCGTTTCTCACCATGCTTGATTGCACTCTCTCCTCCTCCCCCTTTACATGAAGAATAGTCTTACCCCGTGCCTGCTAGTCGTTCACATAAAATGTAACAAAGGATCCATGAGAGACAAAAAGCACCAAGGAGATAGGGACAACCTAGCACATGGGTTGCTAGTAGAAGGGTGCACAAATGAATAGGCCAGAAAGCAAGATTTTGACGAGGTTCTATGTAACAAATCTTATTAGTACTTGCTTCAAAAGGGAAACTTTTTTTTTATTCAGTAGATCTCGGGATGAGACATTTGGTGGGTGGTCATCTTTCTCTCTTCTTCCTTTGTCATCAGATACATCCTCTTTTCCTTCTTTCTTATTGAAGCACTTTTTCTGAAGCACATTTTCTCCTCATGGATGCTCAAACATCATCTCCTTTGTCATCCACCTCAGTTGATGCCATGACACATTTGTCAGAAAATGACATGTCAACTGAAGATCTCTTGCTACAGTATTTACAACAGCACTACGATGTCCCTGCTGCTGGTCCACCATCACCCATGTCTGACAGTGCCTCGTATTCTCAGCCTGGTTTATGCAGCACCCCATTTGATCTTCCTTCAGTATTGGATACTCCACACAATGTACAGCTTAATCTCAGCAGCTATTCGGATCTTCAAGCAGCACTTGTGGGTATCAGCTATCAACAAACCGTTCAGGCATTTGATCCATTTGGGATGCTGCAAACAACACCAGGACTGCATATGCTTGAAGTCCAGCAAGATGATACCCCACGAGACGGCAAGTGGACAACCGACGAAGAAACAATGCATGTACAAAGCACAGAGCTCAGCGTACCATCATCTATTCGGCTGAATGTTGAGAGCTCCCATATGCTTGACAGCTTAATGAGCAAGGCGGTGACGCATTGGTGCTGTATCGGATTCAAAGTAGCACCCATCAGCTTGGATATGATACTTGATTGGCACAAGGCACCACCTGCTATTGTTTATTGTGTCGCATCTATCAGCCTGGTGACATTTATGGATCATAAAGCCGGTCAAGCATTTATCAAACAAGCCGCCATGGTATTTTACGAGCAAGCACGGCATAAGATGGATGATGTCTTTTTGGATGATATGCATCCAAGTGTCATTCAAGCTTATTTTTGCCTTAGTTACACATCCAACTTGCTAAGGTTGTATGAGCAACAGCGAACTTGGGGTGGTCTAGCATCGATTGCGTTGCAACAACATGCCAAGGATATCGTAGATGGTCGACCTGTGGATCGTCTCACAATGATGTGTTGGTTGCGGTGGTACTACGTTGACGCGTGGATGTGTTTAACACGAAATCGCGAATGTTTACTAAACGATGACACGCCTCTGGAACGTATCTCAATGCTAAGTGAAGACGTTGAGCATCCAGAATTTCAAGAATTATATCGGTTTGCATCATTGACACGATACATGCGTATGTACATTCGTGCCATACGTTCAGGCAAAATGTTTGCCGATGGTGTAGGTGGACGACAGCCGTCAGTATTGTATCACAACATTACACAACAGCTCAAACACTGGTATGCAAGCACCCGTCGCACCAACGATTACACCGTAGACGAGAGCAACAGTGGTGAAGTACATTTCCACTTGTGCTACCACGCGGTGCGGCTTATCATATTGTTCCAATTCTTACATATAACCCTTGGTGCCCCGCAAGATATCCTTATCGACTGCCTTGAGACCAACTTAGCTTTGTTACAAGCCCTACGTCATCTTAAGCACAAAGGATGTGACCAGAGCACATATCACCACATGTTCTTTGCTATCCACAACACTGCAAAGCGTATTTACAGCTACTCTGGTGCTGAAAGACTCAAATCGCTTAGTGAAGAGCAATTGCGCATGAATCTTTTATTACTCCGTGGCACTCAAGCATACATCAACGATGTCTTCAAGATGCGCCTTTATGCTGAAAAGATCGAGGAGCAATTTCGAGACTTGAGGATTTCTGAAGCAACCGACTTATCATCATTTTCGACAGGACCTTTACAACCTGCGCTTGCCAACTATGCTCCTACTACCGAACTTGGTCCACGCATCTTTGTCTTCCGTCAGCAGAACACCACACGACGCAATCGTCCGAACAAGGCATCCAAAAAATTAAAAGTATCATCACCATCATCATCGTCGTCGACATGTTCACCTTATGCCAGACAAGCCAAATATGCAAAAACAACTACTACGACTAGTGGCGACAATAGCAGCAGGAATCAACATTCAAGCACCAGTACTGCCGACTCGGCGATTCAACATCATCAACAACAACTACCGGCCCAAATAGTATAAGCATCCACCCTCTTTTTCTTTATTCTTTCTTTTTAGTATTCTACGCCATTGTCAATAATCCGTCATTATCATGTTTCTATCTTATGTATGCAATAAAGTCTAGTGTTGTGTGGAGCCTTCCAAAGGTGATGGATATTCCCAATGTTTGTATGCTGGTTGTAGCACCGCGTGTGAAACGGAGCTTCCTCTTGTACTCGTCTTTCCACTTTCTTTTTCTCGACAATAAGCGTATGGATCTATCGCGTGATGATCGCATGTCGTCGACACCACCCATGCAGAAACAACAGCAGGAACAACGACAACCCAATAATAGACCGGTTTCAGCAGACAATGGCTTGAATGAACGGAGACGATCGGATTCGCACATTTTCGGTACTGCTCCCATGCCAGAAGAACGAGCACAACCAGGTCGTCGACGCCCTTCACAACTATCCTCTGCACCTGCTCCTCGTTCACAAAAGGAATTTCCACTAGGGTCACTTGCATGGCATCAAAAACAACAACAACAAAGACAACGGCCTGTGAGTCTTCGATACCAACATGCGGTGGCAGCATCGCCTACCAAGTCAACATCGTCGCAACAAATGCAAGAAGACACCTTTTACAGCTCGCTTCAGATTCGATTGCATCACTCAGTGGGAAGTATGAGTATCAGTCCATCATGTCGAGATATTGTTCTTGCTGGGTAAGAATGGATTGCATGATTTATGCTTCTTGCATTGACTTGCTTTATAGGCGTCAAGGTTTATTGATCATCGACTTGGAAAATCCATGGCTGTTGCCAAGGTTACTACCGCACATGTCAAAATGGGAAGTGGCGGATGTTCAGTGGAGTCCATACGTTGCGAGAGAATCTTGGGTAGCATCCACGGTAAGAACAAAGTAAATGCATAGGCGCAACCTTTTCAGGATATTGACCTTGTTCACTGTTAGTCGAATCAAAAACTTTTGGTGTGGAACCTGAATTATGCTGGATCACATGCGATTGAGAACGTGCTACATGCTCATTCACGAGCCATCTCGGATATCAATTGGTCACCCCATCATCCAGATATGCTCGCCACATGCTCGGTTGATACCTACGTACATATATGGGATTTACGATGTGCAGGGAATGATCTACGACCCGCAAATTCTTTTACTTCATGGAATGGTAAGGGGTACAAGGATGGATAGAAGAGTACATGGGACATTTGCTCATGTGCTGATTTGATCATAGCCGCAACGACCCAAGTCAAGTACAATAGAAAGAGCGAGTATCTATTGGCATCTGCCCATGATAAGGACGTCAAGATTTGGGACATTCGGGTAAGAATTCATGATTGGTTTTCACGCATGGTTCGGACAACTGACATCATTTATGCAGAAAGGAGCTGTCCCCGTTACTACTATCTCAGCACACACAAAGAAAATCTATGGCATTGATTGGAGCAGACAAAATGATCACGACATTGTTACTTGTAGTTTGGATCAATTAGTCAAGGTATGTGGTTTCATTCTTCGTCTAGTATACATTTTTGGTACTAAGCTAAGCACATTTCTAGTTTTGGAATATCCATGAACCAGAAAAGGAAGAAGAAGCAATAATGACCAGCTCACCAGTATGGCGTGCAAGAAACGCCCCCTTCGGAAATGGTGTCTTGACCATGCCGCAGCGAACAGAGACAACATTGTATCTGTACAACCGCGATACGCCGACCAAACCAGTGCATGCATTTGAAGGTCACACGGATACTGTCAAGGAATTCGTATGGAGATGGAAAGGAGGCAATGGGACTGAAGGTGGTAAGTCTAAGAAATTAATATCTATATCAATGGCTAATTCTTGCAACAACTACTTAGACGATCGAGAATTCCAGCTTGTTACATGGTCAAAGGATCAGTATTTACGATTGTGGCCTATCACAGAGGATATCTTAAGAGTAAGTCGGCATGGAAATGGGGATAGAGATGAGCATAAGTTCTAACCACTTCTCCATAGTCTGTGGGTCATGAGCCAAGCAAGAAAAAGACCGTGTATCGCGTACCATCTACGGCTGTTAGTAAGGACGGCACCGTACATTCGAGATCTTTCCAAAAAGAGCCCGATGAAGATGAGACTGAGAGTGGACAATCGGTTATCACAGCATCTGTCAATCCTTTACGTATCGAAGCTTCAACAAGTGAACCCTCGTCTTCAGCTATGACCTTGTTTCGTTCAGGGAAGAATGTTTCTGGAACAGTGGGAATTCCCGGTGGCTATGATGCCATGTCTCATGCTTATCGTGAGCAAAAGTATACCATCAATCCTCTTTTGTGGATGCAAAATGTCAAAAGCGTGGGCCCACCTACCGAGCTACGACGTGCTGCTACTACGGAGAGTACATATCAAACGGTCGCTGAAGAGATGTCAACAGTGCTCAACAAATATGTCAGTGCTGGTGTCAAGACCGAAAAGGTAAGAGTGGGCAATTAGGAGACATTTATTGTTGCTGATACATGATAAATTTAGATCAATGGTGCATCTCGCACGTGTACTATTACACTTCATGGTCCTTGGTCAGATACCGGTAGCGCGTTCTTGCGTATCACCATTCGTTTCAGCCCACAATACCCAGACAACAGCCCACCTGAATTTGATATCCAAAAGAACAGCATGATGTCCATTTATTATCGAGCTCACATGTCACAAGATCTCAATACGCTTGCATCGAGTTATACCTCACAAAAACGGTGGTGCCTTGAAGCATGTATCCGCTATCTTCTTGGTGAACCTACTCAAGAAGAAGAACTTGGGCTTGGTGGTGGTGGCACTGGTACATCTGAGAGTACCCCTCTTAGCTTGGGTGGTGGCATGTCTCTTACGAGTGGCGCACAATCAGCTGGAAGCTACATGAGCACGTGGAATGGATCCAACAATGGTGCTGATAATGGTGACTCGGATGATGAGATATTCACAGGCACACCCTTTATCGGTGGAGGAAGCGGTGGCTATGGCACTGCAGGAAAGCGTGTTAGCTTGCAGAGCGAACGAGGTATCGTTGTGGACATGTCCTCGAAGCAGAGTGCGGATGAAAAAGTACCTTTCCCTCGTCTTTGTGGTGGTGTCTTTTCAGGAAATGGTAAGCGACTATGGCAAAAGTGGGTCCATTTTCTCATGATCATGTGTTATTCTAGGTCATCTTGTATGCTTTTTCTCCACTTTACGTGTTCGTGATCCGAAGAGGAATCAAGAGAATAGCAACAAAGCCAAGCGACAAGAAGAGGATGATGCAAGTGCTACCAACACAGCCTATTTTGAGAATACATACAGCGACTTTTACAAGCATCCTCGCACTTACGAGCAGTTTGAAGAGTACAAGGAAATCGCTGCCATGTCACGACAGGGAAGGAATGCTACTGTGCTTGTCGGTGGTTCTGGTGGTGCTTTTGGCGAATACGCGTACGACGATGATCCTGATGATATTGATGATGGTTTAACCATGCCTTCATTGTACTTTAACAAGCCTGATGTAAGTCTATCTTTCTTGGTGAATGGATGTGGTTACATATATGGAGCATTTATTCATTGGCGCAATTGCTAGAACCTTGCCTTGGGCAGCTCAATATCGAATGCTGATAGCATGTTGTATCGGAATATCAAGACGGACCGCATCACTTACAATGTGGTATTGGCGGATATGAATGAAATCATGCCCTACAGCTCGCAACTTGCAAGAGAGTATACGTAAGTATGAGTGCATGTTGAATACAATATGCTGGTTTTAATCATCATTCATGTTATTATAGTCTGTCCATCAAAGATCCTGTTGGGGCATGTACGCACAATGCTATGATATGTCGGGCACACAATCGTCTGGATCTGTCAAAGATTTGGTATCTGGCATCCGAGATCATGCGTGAATGTATCCCTGTTGAGAATGAACGAGAATGGTCGTCCGAGCCAATGGAAGATCCACATTGGCAAAACGGCGTTGATCTATCCGAGTTATATGCCATCCTGTACAATGAGAAAAGAGCCAAGATCACTGCCATCAAAAAGCGTCGAGTGCGTTGGGGATTACATCCGTTGGGAAGAAAGCTCATTGATAAATTGTAAGTGCTTTTGTTAATATTGGGAGACGATTCATCCTCTGATCTGGATTATTTTGATATAGATTGGATCACTTTATTAAGATGGGCGATGTGCAAACAGCTGCTATGCTTTCGTGTATATTCCATGATGGTCAAGACGGTCAAAGCAAAGGAACACAAAACAATCCCCATAAGGTAGGATGATATGAGAGAGCGTTCGTTGGATCTTTGCTTACAAGAAAGAATAGATGTTGTATGGCAGTCAAGATGTGCAAAGCAAAGAGGATTTGCGGCCGATACGAGCTCAGGCCTTAGTGAGATCGGGATCAGGGCCAGTGTCAACCAGTGTAGGCTCTCCTGATCGTACGGCAAATACCAATCAAATGAGCTCATCTTATGGAGGTCGTGGTGTTAACTTTTTATCCTACTTTTGGGATTCGGATCGACACACTCCACCTGGTGAAAAACAAGCTGAGCTGGGTAACCAACAGCAAACGAGCATAAGTCCATCCACCAGCAAACGTCCTGGATACCCTTTTACTACCGTCAACATTACTCCTCAAAAATTGCCTAGCAACACTGCACCAGGTGTACGCACCAGCAATCCTAGCTCACCACACAATGGGACATTTACAGCTGCCATAACAAATACGCATGCAGTGGTCTCTGACAAGGAGGGAAAATTGGTACAAAGCAGCGATATGACCATTGAATTCACCAACCTTGAGACGTTTGATGGAGAAAAGGCACTTTCCTACAACAATGATGTATCTCTTTTGAACCCACAAAGGGCAGCTCAGCTGGATGTGCTTCGACTCAATTACGCAGATATGCTTTACCGATGGGGCTTACTTGAACAGCGTGCTGAGATCCTCAAGTTCTTAAGTCGACAAACCTCAATCGAAAACCAATCAACACCACCCGAGCAAAACATGCAAGTGCAAATTCGTTGTTATATGTGTGGATCTGAAGTATCTGCACGTGATCGCATTTGTTATACATGTCGCAAGAGTCGCAGCCAAATCCGATGCAGCGTGTGTCATGTGCTGGTCAAGGGCATGGTCAACTTTTGTAGCAAGTGTGGACATGGTGGACACAGTGTACATATCAAGGAATGGTTTTCACAACAAACTGTGTGCCCTACAGGCTGTGGTTGCATTTGCTTGATTGACGGATAGTAGTCCCCCTACTTCTTCCTTAAGACCTCATTGTAAATAGCCACTTGTATATTTCTTAATGAATACTATATATTGTGTACACAGTAGACAATCAACTTTATATTTGGAGTAGAACAAAGAGATAAAAACAATGGATGATATGTATTGCTTGTGATTTTCAATCAGGATACCCTTAAGGAAGTCTACTTCTAATTTCAATCTCCACCTGTGGCAAGGTGGCATTAGCGGGTCGCCTGGGCCTTGAAACGACTTTACTCTATAGCAACCCATCATGGCACTCGGTCTCGGCCAACTCTTTTATGCGATCCTTTTATTCATCAATGCCATTGCTGTTTTGAGCGAAGAACGCTTTCTTGCACGAAGTAAGGTCTGCACGCATTTCAACATTGGCAGCTTGCTGATCAGTCTTTGTAGTCGGTTGGAGTGCTCAAGTAGCTGATCCCGGCTTTGGCATGGAACACACACAGTCAGTCAAGTACAAGATTGTCAACTTAATATCAGCTGTACGAACACTAATGAGGAGTAAGTGTGTTGCGTTGAAACGGTGATATAGGATAAAAGGGGAGGCCTGGAGACGCGTTGCTACGGCGTTGCCTAACACATTTTGCATAGTTCCTTTAATTGCTATCAACATCGTTGTCATTATATACGAGCTGCTTCTTGGATAATACCCCCTCCAGCCCCTATATTATTCTATCACATCACATTACACCACACGATATTACACCTATTCTTCTGCTCTTTGACAAATATACTTCATCTTCAACGCGTGGATTTATTGACGTGGCACGATTCTGGTGGAGGAATTTCGATCATGAACAAATGACGAAGTGGATGGATGGATACATGAGGGGTATACATGGATGGCAGGGATCTCTTTATGATGTATGATCTGTACAGGATGGTTTATTGCAGAAAAGGATGTTTCAAAAGTTCAGGGATGGTTTTACGATGCTTGGGCTCTCGTTCAAGGCATGATTTTAATGCGTCCAAAAGGCTTTCTTGCACAAGGACATCAGGGTGGTTATCATATTTGAGCGTGTCTGAGAATTTGATCTTGAAACTAGGGTTGAGGATGGCTTGCATTTTGGATAGCTGTTGTGTAAAGGCATAAAACGGTGGAGACCCATACACCATTTGGTATAGAATGCAGCCAAGCGACCACACATCACTCGGTCGACCATGCTGGAAAAAAAGATATCAGCATCAAGCTTGTACAATAGCATGAAAACATTACCTTGATAATCAAGTTGCCGTCTTGATCTGTTCCCCTCAAAGTTTCCGGTGACATGTAATTGAGGGTACCCAGCTACAATAAAGATCCAAAATGAGCCATCAAAGTGAAAAAAGAGCCAAACAGACATACCTGATTTTCTCGTTGAATGTTGGTGGTATCGTTGGAAATAGCCTTTGCTATACCAAAATCAATCAGCTTCAGCGTGTCATGGACGAGGATGAAATTGGCAGGTTTGAGATCAGAATGCACGATTTTCAGTTCATGTATAGCAGCCACGGCCTCCAGCATCTATTTACCACGTATCAGACCAAGTGATTATTTCCTCTTCGCATGTAACTTACCTGCTGCCAGTAATAGCGTAAAAAGTGATAATTCAGAGGCTGACCCTTGCGCTTCGCCAGCAAATGCGCAAAATCGATCGACCCGAGTTCGAGCACCTATATATGAAGATGCCGGTTAATCTTTCCTTCATCCAACATATCCTTGTACCCCTATCTTACCATGTAGATAGTCTGCTCTGAATGTCTGATTTCATGCTGATATAGGCAAACGATACGATCATTCCTGTTGAGTTTGCGAAGTAACCGGATCTCGTCTTTATATCCATCCGTGACCGACTTGTCGACATTGTTGATTTTGACGCACTTGATAGCAAACTTGCATTCACGTTTTTGGGACACCACCTCAAAGACTTCGCTCGATCCTCCCGTGCCAATCTTCCCCAACACAATGTAACGTTCATCTTGTATCTATTATATGCACCTGTCAGCCCCATGTTTCATGAACCCTTCTTCACATCTATACTTGCCCTGATTTCAGATCCAATGGTGGGTGCGTTAGAGTTGCTGCTTTGTACGTGGACAGGCGCTCGAAGTGGCAGTGGCGGTGGCGGGTAGTTCTCCTTGTTACTCTCCTTGATATCCTTGACGTCAAATGGGCGCTTAAATATATCATCGTCCTCATCATGCTCCTTTTCTAATGCATAGAATTGATATGGTTACATATAGCCTATATTGCACATGGATCAACTTACCATCATCACTGGAACTGGGAGAAGGAGGACGAGGACGTGCAGAATACTCATTTTCCTTTTTGGGTGAGGGGGTGACATGCGAAGGTGATTGTGTGCCATTCACTTGAGCAGGGAGAGGTTTCCAAAATGAGTGCGATAGAGAGGATTGATTAGGCTCCTGATCTTGCTTCCAGTGCACATGTCGTCTTGTCGGGATATCCTAGATCACAATAACCATGATTAATGTACGCGGCCATATACTGTAAAAAGAATGACTTACAGGAACACCGTTTTTCACAAGATCTTGCATCGTTTTCTTCGCAGTCGCCTGGTCCACCTCGTATCCCTTGTCAACAGGTTTAGTTTTTAGATGCTTATGCCTCCTTCGCATCAAACATTACCATATGTGATATGTGACTGATTGGATCGTTTTTTGGTGATCGCTTTTGACGTTTAACCGAAGTCGATGTCGAAAACTCTGATCGATCATGCCAAGAGTGGTTGGATGGTAGTGCTGAATAAGAAGAGAACGTTTCTATATCGAAGACATTTAATATTATTCAGGCTTCGAACCATCTTTCATCATACCTTCCCGTGACTTTGTTGAGTTGTGCTCGCTTGGTGAATCGCTTTTGGCTAAACAATGACAATGAGAAAACCGATATGACCATTTTTATCCCATATGATGATACCTTTGAATGGTGAGGATGATCGTGATGATAATGAAGATGAAATAGGGGAATCATGAGTGTCTAAAAGTATACAAGGTGTCATTATCATTTGTATATGTTGAGAAGGTGAGAAGCAACCGTACCTGAAGAAATTGAATGTCGTGTTGCGGATAACGGTCGTTGTGGACCAAAGCTTCGGATGGCAAATGGTGTTGATTGACTATACCCCTTGGTTAGAAGAAAGAAATACAAGATACAATGCCAACCAATCCACCTTGTAACTTTTATATGCCGTGTTGCTCGAATTTGCGTTGAATCGCCTGACTGTAATATATCGTCTTGGTTACCACTTTGGTGTTTCATAGAAGGTACAGGGAGAGTACATACGTTATTGCTTTGTTGAGATACATTGGTTGTAGAGCCGGTCGTCAAGTTGTTCTTTCTATCAGTGAGACTCTGGATATCGTTGCGTTAGATTCACGCCAACATCGATAACGAGGGCAGCGATGGACTACCTGCAAATGGCGGTACTTGTTGAGAATATGGTCAAGTACACCACTACTTTCAAATTGATAGTCGTCCGAATCAGAGTCTGATAACGAGTCAGCTTTATATAGTGAGTGTTCGTCAGATTCGTTCATGTTGTCCGCTGCATTGTTGTTGTGTCGATGGATCAGCAAGGCCTGTGCGTGTGTGAGAAGAGTCGAATGAGCTGAAAGTGGAGTTGATCTCGAAGAACAAAATAGTTGGGAAGCGCGTAAAGTGAAGACGTGCGCCCGTATCCTTTTCCCGCTGACCCCATTTTTCTCCTCCTTTTGTTCAGCACAACCTCATCTATTACAACACAACGTCTGTGCTGCTTAATATTAATTGTACAGCTCTCCACATACAACAATAAAAAAGAAAAATCATACAAGGAGCTATAGACTGGGACATTGCATAGGATATCCATGACAAACTACATGTATTGGTCACCAAATATGTGAAAAAAGGGAGTAGGATAATACGCACGTTTATGCACAACATCCCATTCACAGCAATCTGTCATGAACAAACATCTCCTATGACACACACACATCCACTGCACCCACGACATGCATTAAAAAAGCTCCCGCTGCATGGATTCGATTGCTTAAATGCCATCGTAAAAGTAGTACGTAGGATTCAATACACCACTTGAGTAATAAAGGAAAGCTATACGAAAGGAGAAAGGTGTTACTAGTCGCTATATTCCAGGGATGATGATGAAGATGTGAAAGTGCTGTCAATATGACAACCGAAAAAAGCTCCATGCTGGGGAAAAAGGAGTAGATGCTTATTGATGCGGTCTAAGCAGCTTGGATACATGGAGGAGGCTTGTTTTCGGCAATGCACACATAGCCACTTTCCACAAAAGAATACTTTTGACCGAAGAATATATCTGCACAAGATAGGCTTTCTCCTTTACATTGATTGTTGTATTGTGATACACACGCTCTCGTACAAAGCAATGTGGGTACACAGATACATATTGTAATTGACAGGTGGCTAGCCATCATATTGCATCACCGCACTCTGCTACCATTGCCTACTATACCTGCGAGCTCCTCCAATGTTACACATGCAGGAGGATATCACACACTTGAGGGAAGCTGGCTTTCTCGCACATAACAACTAATATGGGCAAAACAGGGTATGCTCTTTTTTTCCTCGGTTGCTGCTGCATTCAGTAGATGGAAAATTCGCATCATCATCGTCAGGATATGTGAGTCCATTGATAAACTTGTAGCATTTCCGAATGAAAGAGGGAGGTATGTGCGTTTTCGTTGTGTGACACAATGGTGTCACTGTTCGCATTATTGGCATTGTTTGCATTGAGCGTGACACAAACGACACCACGCCATACTAAATGGTCATCGAAAGTACGGCTATCGATGATCGGCAATGGGCGATGACAACGACACGATACACCTACGGGTTCAGCATACCGATTTTCTGATATTGATATATGCATTGCTGAATAATGGTGACGACGACAACAATGCAAGAGTTCTCTTGGGGGAAGTTCTGTGCTACAAACAACACATTAAAGCAACCCTGATGATAGGCTACAATATCGCTATACAATCAAATCATTTCAAACACTCAAGGAGGTATGGGGTTAAAAGCATATGTATATGCGCGTGTAAGAGCGTTTGTGACACAACGGAAGATCGCTTTCTTTGATTGTTGCTGTAGACACCCCCCCAAAAGGTTTTATACCCTTAAGGCAGCATCACTGATGATAATGGACCATCTTTCAACCTTCAGTATGTGATGCAGAAACTTTCCATATGGCTGTCCGTTGCATGCTGCAGGATCTCTTTCTCGTGCAAACAATTCATTTCGCATGCATTGAGAGTGCAACATATAGGAGATACAACTAGATCGTGTGTTGTCGTGCTTCCGACGCGTGCTGCAAATTGAACACAAGCAGCCAAATGAGTTTTCTGAACAGCAAAACACAGCAAAGGAGACCCTGTACTACACTTGATTTTTAAAGTTGGTCATATGTGAGCATATGTTATACATCAATGGATGATTGTGGCATATGGGATGATATTTTTCTTTATGAACTTCCACCACTCGATACATACACAAATGCAACATGCATGGTGGTGCAAGCAGTAAAAAGTGTTCACACGCATTCAATACTTGTGATTAAATATCATGGATGTATACTGCTGAAGACGACACATAATAGTGTACATGTTGTGTGTTGTGCATAACGCATGTACATGTGCTCGTCGATGACAGGCAGATTCACGATCGGCGAGCATATCACAATTCTCCCAGTATGTGTGTATTTCTATACAGCGAGTGAATGCGTATATACGTTACTCACACACACGCCCCTGATACTCCTTCCACACAGCAGCTACATACAGAGTCCAGGATCTGGAACGTCCAAAATAGACCATTCTCTCTTTTCTCCCTATCATCACCATGTCCATTTTCCGCCATGCGATTACTCCCCCAGGCATATAATGAAATGACAGCTGTCCACATGTGATCCCATGACACAGGGTTCAAATGCCTTGATGACGAGGATGATGCGATACGTTGCATTGAAATCAAGCATCAAAGTGGGATTGTGTGGAGAGAGAGGGTCCTCTTGGCAATCTATTTTTGGGGGAGCCGTGTGATGTGAGAAGCAATTGGAATGCACGTCAAAGATTTCAACTCTAATTCTTTGGCAGTGACATTGTTGTGTGGGTGGCAAGAAGAAATCACTACACAAACCACCAACATGACCTTTGCAATCCCATAGTGCCCTCGCTTCTCCCAAATTAAACCCACACTTCCGATCACACACACCCCCCATCCTCACCTATCATCTATCGTATCCCCCCTCTCTATTTGCATGTCCGGAAACAACCAAGGTGAGTGCGTGGATCACCTCCCCAATTTGTACATCCCCCATTTATCTTCCACATATATAAAAGACGTCCTAACTATCCCTTTTCATTTGACTCGATAATCCTTGTCTCTCTTTTCTACTTAATTATGGGTGGCAAAAAACGCAGTGCATCTGGTATTAAACTTGCTCCACCATTGCATCACGCCATCATTGTTGGCGAAAAGCACACCGACCACAAGACATCCTTCACTATCCAAGTCTTCCCACAACAATCTGATCTTCGTTTTGTACATGGTAATCTCGTCTCATCGAAACGAACACCCACACGCCATCCATACACAATCACTCGCAAATACGACGATTTTGTGCAATTTTGTCAACAGCTGCATGATTCTTTTCCTGCATCAGAACGTTCTATTACCAACCTTACCAGCCGCGCTGGTACGCGGTTGCTTCAAAGCCATACGTTTGATGTTGCTATTGCACTTCCCAAGCTCAACACTAAGCGATTGAATTTACTACATAACAAACGACAAGTGCAACTTCAACGTCGCATTGAACTCGATAAATTCATGGAAGCATTATTTCGGCTTCCTGCATCCATATCGCAATCCTTGGTGGTACTTGAATTTTTTGGACAACAAAAGGGAGACACTGCAGAGCAAGTGCTTCGACATCAACAACAGCAAAAGCAGCATCGCACCATTAGTGGTGGTGAGCCATCACGGTTGACTCGATCACAATCATCAAATGTGGAAGATCAAGGCGCATTTTGTTCAGCTCTTCGCAAGTCAGCGTCACATCCTGAGTTGGTTCAAGATAATATGGATCCACTTGTACACCCACTGGATATGCCAACTTCTCCCATTATTCAAGAAGAGTCAACATCACCATTATGGAAACGTTTTCGTAACCGGAATGTACGACCACCAACATCAGCAGCAGTGCCACCACCACCACCACCTGCACCTGCACCACAATCAACAACATCCTCATCCAGCTTGACGAGTTTGTGTAGTCAGGCTGCAAGCATGATTATGCCTTGGGCTGGTCGTCCACAGCAACACCCACTATCTTCACAGCAACATATGCGACGTGTATCACCACCAAATGCAGCATTACCGTCAACTGCAAGGCCATTGCCTTCCTTGTCAACACCGGTGCCACGTCCACCTATGCAACAGCAACCACAGCAACATCCTCGTCGACCACGTAAAAAGTCTTCTGGATCAGCAAGCTGTTCATATCACTACTGCTTACATGCACCAACACCACCTTTGCCGATTCCTCAACGTACTACAGCAGCAGCAGCAGCTGGCATGGTGACAAGCAGTAGCATCGTCAGCAGCACATCCACAAGCTCCAGTTACAGCCATGATAGTCAAAGCACACGTGCTACCAGCGTTGCACCAAGTCCAAGCACATCGCCCACTTTGCGCATGATAAAGTTTAAGATTGTCTACGACGTTGACAATATTATTGTCATTCAAGTGCCTCGCTCAGTATCCCTGACGGAACTACGATCACGTATTATGCAAAAGTTCTCTGATCCAGATGTCAAATTGCCAAGTGATTTCACGTTGCTATTCAATGATACACGATCTTCGGCTTCATCCAATACCAGTGCTGCTTCATCTATGTCAGTTTCCAGTGGTACAGCCACCATGATCGACAAGGAGGATGATCTACGCACTGCCATGGGATCCATGTGGGTACGTCTTGACAAGGTCACGCTTCGTTGCATTGCATAAATCATCCTATCCATACCCCATCCTCGTTATTCATTCATTTCATTTCTCTAATCCCTTACCATTCGTTGTTTCCACATCCTCCCCTACTTGTGTACATAGCTTCATCATCTTCACACACCATTCTTTGATCTATATGAAAAAAGGGACCAAGTCCCGTGCACACACATATCTCATTACCACCCCACAAAACATCACTCCTTTGATTGTGGACCCTGCATTCCCTGAAAATCCTTTTTTTGTTCATAGCTTTTTTTATCATTCCAGTCATTCATCTATGTAAAGATCTGTAAAAAGAAAAACAATGATATCTCTTTATTTGGGGCCTAGTGCCCATCCTATTCAAGTTGTTGTCATCTGCGTGTAGATAGCTTGGTGTTATACAATCTTTCAAATTCCTCCTTGCGCATACCCATTCGTTTGCGAATGGTTTTATTGAACTCGCTGCGTCGTTTCTGGACCCTGACACCGCTCATACCGGGCTGAATTTCATCCTCATTAAAATATCCGAATTGGCCCGTGTGATTGCGAATCTCGTAGCCATTGACAAAGTCACGCGCTGCAATGGAGGTGCTGCCTTCCGCCTTAATATGTGTAATTGCTACTGGGTTGCCATCCGCACAACAAATATGCAATGCCTTCTCCTCTGGGCAATACACAAATGTCCCTGGTGTAACCGCCTCCATGTCATATATGGGTGAATCCTTTGGTAGGTACATATTGAGAAGCTGCATTGTGATATGTCTTTGTTTGATCTTCTTGGATGGTTTGATGCGTGTAAATGTAAAGACGGTCCGCAAAGGATACTATCATCATCATCGTACCATTAGCTCTCTCCCTTCTTTCATATGTCCTCTTTGTTTACCTGTTCTCCAATAGCACGATGCAATTGCTCCACTTGCCATGATTCCATATCTTCAAAATCAATCTCACTCCACTCCTTCTTGATCTTGGGTGCCGAGGTCACTTGAGCCAAATCCTGTATAGTAGCATTTGCCTGAAATAGGAAGTTATTACACCGAACCTGGTCATACCACATATATCACATACCTTGCATTTATCGAAGTTGTGTAATGTATCCACCAACAATCGACTGCCCATATCACCAAGTTTCTCCTTCAGCTCACCATACCTGGGTGCAGTTATTCCATTCAAACTCTAGAGATCGGTGTTAGGCATAAGCTTCATTTCTCCTGAGATAGAAAGTAATACCATCTTTTTCTGAGCTAGGATCCTTCCAGCATCGAATGCCTTGTCATCCAATTCCTGAATAGTGACACCTGTCTCATCATCGCCTGCGAGGATGGTGTGCTGAATAGGTGCTGCACCACGATATTTGGGAAGAAGGGACGGATGAACGTTTAAGGCGCCATGCTTGAACCCGTGAATGATAGGTGCTGGCACAAAGTAACCAAAGGATACCACCACACCCAAATCATATCCTCGATCCGTAGGTAACTACGCACGTATCGTCAGTATAACCCTATCCATTCCTTTTACTGTTTGTATATTTACCTCCCACCCTTCCAGTGATTTAGCATTAGGTGGTGTATGATGCACAGGAATACCATAGAGCTCAGCAAGGCCTTTGGTGGGACCTGACAAAAACAAAACACAATGAATATCCGGTTATACCCACTCATTCACTTGCACTTACTCGGTGTGATATCCTTCAATTTGCGCCCTGTTCGCCTATCCGGTGGACATATAAGCTCGATACTTTCAATGCATGAGTTGGGTTTCCCTGTCAACAACCATGAGCCATCCTCCCATACGCGTCTCAAACTCCCATATCTCCTTTACCTTTTTCGACAATAAGAGACTTCAAGTGTTTGACTGCAAAATCGTCAGTGCCGAAGAATGCAATGCGGAACTTGTTGTTGGACGAGGAACTGTCATTAGAGCTTGAAGTTGACGATGCATAACAACGTGTAACAAGGATTCTCGACGATCTAGGGATCTATCATAAGAAAGGTTAGTGGGTGCGAACAATGTTGAGCGATGAAATATACTCACGAAAGACGATCGTGCTAATGGTCGAGAACAAGCGTACCAGGCAGCAGTAAGAAGCATTTTGCGAAGCAACCACAAGCCAACATTGGGATTTCTGCTGTCGGCGCTTAAGACACGTCTGCCATCCACACCACAGGCGCACACACATCGCCAGCTATTATCACCCTAAAATATCTACCGTACCATATACTTATAGTACTGGGAGATTGGTCTCTTTTTACATAGCATTCCCTTTGCTTAGAATATAAAAGACTCTTTAAGCCAAAATCAATTAGTAGTGTATGTTCTTGGTGGATGATAACACATGAGCTTTTTCAATATCAAAACGTTATGAAACAAGGATTCACTCCACACCACTGCAGAAAGCTATTACATAAGATGGAACACCGATACAAGCATATGCAAGATTAGATTGCATTTACTCAAGGCTCATGGCTTGGGCGAAAGGCTGCTCAATTTACATACCCCTGATAACCCTTTTCTTTGTTGCATATTTTTGTACTTAGACTAGCTACGAGATGCGATTAGAAATACAATACCACTCTCTTCTTAGCAATGTCCGGAAAGCAGATATATATAACAACATGGGCTTACACTAGTAAGCTTGTACATTTCAGTGTTCATTTGTGTAAAGTAAAAAGACGCCGCTGTTGGAAAGGAGTTGTAAAGGCGATCTGGGTGATGGCATGTGCATAGAAGACTTGCCTAAAAGATGCAAGAAGCCATGTGCAAAATGATATTTTTGGGGTTGGTATTGGTCGATCTGGCGTATACAATGCATAAGAAAGAGCAGCAACACAGCATCTGTTCTGTTACTGTAAAACCGGAGTCCATTATCATCTTGGAAAAAGGGGTAAACAGTTAAATGCGTTCTCCCTTGTGTATTAGATTGAGCTATTTCTTGCTCCTACTTCCTCTCTAATCACCTATCCTTTTGACAATGAAATTCTCAACAACGGCAGTATTGACGGTGGTTGCATGCGTTGCCATGTGCAATCATCTTGTGGCGGCAAAACCTATGCCAGCACCCACCGGTGACGACAGCACCAAGTGTCAAAGTCTTGACGATCCTCGTTCGAAGTATTTATGCAATAATTACTGCAAGGATAATGGAATAGGCGATTCACATGTGGTGCAATGCGGAAAGCACAAAGGCATTTGTAAATGCGATGGGTACAAGCCTATCCAACCAGAACCAGGTAAGATATAACGCCATTCTTTGCGACCATCATCATTGCATACAGCTAACTTAAGATACGACCCCTTCATTCATTATAGAATGGCAAAAGGATGAATAGATAGATCGCATACATGTTTTTTAATTCGTCAATATAAAAGGACTAACCGCCCGGGTTACTTGCTTCGCTCGTAAACTTGCGATTTCTAGTTCAATGACTTAGCACCACCCGTATGGGATAATGATCTTACAATAAGCTTACATGTTCACTTAACCACATTACAGTCTTGCAGTTTTGATCTTTACAGCAGCCCGCAATCATTTGCCATTCATATTTATAGAAGAGACTACCACCTAAAAAGCTGCCCTGAAACAATGTTCATGGCAGGGAACATATGAATTCAACATCAGCATAGACCCTATTTAATTTGCAGCCCATAAACTGCCAGCTAATAACATACATCTACTTCCCACTTGCAGCTGTTGCCCATTATACTGCATGTGAATGACTGTCCTGCTTCAGAACAACGTTGTGATCCTTCATTTGTCTTGATCCAAGAGGATATGATTGACCAATTCTGGAACAGCGAACAACCGTACGACCTACGCCTTAAATTCCCTTCCGCCGTTCATCGTATCCCCTCTACTTGGATGCTGCCACACAAAATTTTTGTAATGAAGCATGATGTCTTTATGAGAAAAAAGTTCCTCGTCGTGGTCGACAGCATCTTGTGTGCAACTTTCACGATCAAAGTATGCAATCTCGGGGGTCATGGACAGTCTATCCCTTCCATTCATCATCTCTCTTACACTTGGACCCTCGAATTCAAAAATCATCATAATAAGACATACAGTTTTTAAATGAATGGAATTGATCAGCAAGTCCCAGAGGACCTTGTTACCAAGTTTCATGTTCAAAATGGGGAATCCCAAGGTAATGCATACTAGTCGACATTTCATGAATTTGGACGGGCGCGGGATTTCCGTCGATCATAGTAAACCCAACATTACACCCTCCCATTCAAAATCTTTGATTGAAGTGTGGGTTCTTTATTAATACAAAGTTGATCATCGTACCCTAAAGCATCTTGTGTGAAAGTTTCGTCTTTGAGAAAGTCAATCTCAAGGTTATGGGCCGTCCATCCTATATTATATTCACGTCCATTCATCGTCGGGCGCCCCCTTTTTAATTCTCACAATGAAGCCTGCAACTTTTATATGAATGGAGTTGATCAGCATGTCGCAACCCACCGTCTGACAGAAGTTTCACGATGGAGGGGGGCAATGGCGGGGGTGTCCACTATACACCCTACATGCGTTCCGTCCGTGCTATATTTGGGCCGTCCGATTCATAGGAACGTCATAATGAAGCATACGGTTTTTAAATGAATGGGATTGATCAGCATGACTGAGAGAACCTTCTCACCAAGTTTCAAGTTCAAAATGTGCAATCCCAAGATAATACATACTAATTGACTTTCTCATAAATCCGGCGCTTTCCCAATTTCCATCCGTCATAGTCAATCCCACATTATGCTCTCTCTTTCGAAATTTTCAAATGAAGCATGGGTTCTTTATTAAGACAAAGTTGTTCAGCATGTCCTAGAGCATATTGTGTGCGAGTTTCAGGTTTGAGAGAGGCAAATCAAGGTTATGGATCAATTTTACAGTGTGCATGGATTTGTCTGACAGTGCCTGACCTATTTAATTTCCACTTCTTCCACTCTCGGCTTCTTGCCTCTTCCTCCTCCCATTCTCAACTCTTGCCCCCATTCAAATACAACTACAACCTGCGAACGATTGCCTTGCTTTCAATCCACCATGTCAATGCTACGAATATCTTGATCCGATTGTCTTGAGCTGAATGACAAGCTCATGGCTTGTGCACCCCACTTCAACACACGTCTTTCTTGAAAGCACACACTGTCTTGCACACCCCTCAACCACAATCAAGCGCAACAGCATTCATTACAGAAGCTGTCATTGGCGAGGCCTCCACTCCATTGTCACAGGTTACTTGCAGCAGCCTGTCTTGCAGCCGTTTTTACGTGGACAGCAGATAGCCATTGTATAGAAACAGCTTTATTTACGCGTAGCAACTTGCTTCAAGGCATACGGATTTCTGTGGATGATCCCATATCAACCATCAACCACTACTGCAAACAGAACGACCAAGCAAGTGATTTGATCGACTGCCAGATGGAAAAGAAAGTACGTCAGCAAGCGATCTCAGGAATTCCTTCTATCAACATGTTGGATCAAGACGAAGGATGGACCGATGTTACGTGGATACGGCTGATGGTGACGATGATGGATTGGATGCCATGGACAAGAGGGCTTGTATCTTTGACAAAAGGTGTTATACAGCCATGGATGACATTGGGACACACAAATCAATGCATGCTGCAGCTATTGTATACTCGTGGATCAAGATGCTTATGACGGCAGCAACCAAGAATACAATGACACAACAATACCCGCAGAGTCTGTGTAATCCACTGGGATGCAAAGAGAGGATAGAAGTTTGAAGGGCGGAAAACGAGATTGTATAGTCAACATCATTGTACATATCTAGACCCTTTTGCTCCTTTGTCCTATTTCATTCGCAATTAAAGCTTACTTGTCCATATGTTCATACACGATAGGCAGTAGTATTCTCAGGCTTAAAATACACGCTTGTATTTTCAAAGATAATAAACCCATAGTAACTGTACCCGACAATAATGCTTGTTGCAGTAAGCTTGGTCCATTGTAAGCTCCAAGTCACTGCGTTTCAGAAAGAGTGAGCTCTGATACAATGTGGCACGAGTACGTAATGACAACTTTCAGCATGTGCTACCTTGTTGTTGTATGTGCAGCCTTACATTCGAACGAACCCTGGAGGCAAGCAATACCATTACCCCTCATACCCGGGTGCAGTTATCATATTTGACTTGTTCACTATACCATGATCAACTTGAAAGAAGTACCATACGCTCTATCATAGGCGGATCTTACTAGAGGCGTATAGGGGCAAATATCCATCATGCACGCTCTACAATAAGATCGACCCTTCAGTTTGGCTAGTTACACAATCACATCCTCCTGCATCTTTAGCTCTAAGGTGAGTGAGGCAATTGACAATAAACAAAGGCCTCTTATCATATAGCATCAGTCTTATAACATATGTAAAACATAAAATCACTTGTATCTCTAAACTTTACAAGCGTCTATTTAAACATGTATACAATCAGATATTGGCGCTACCCATCGTCTAGTCAGTATATGAACAATGAAGCTTTAATGGATGCAATATGACAGAAGGAACGAGAACGTCTCGATACAATGTTGTGGGTATAATCCAATCTCCCCTTCCGGCTTTCAATTTTCTATCCTTCCTTTCCTTCCAGATGCCAACCAGTGGATCACAAAGAATCAGCAGGTGTCGTTGTGTCATTGTATTCTTGGTTGCTGCTGTCATAGCATCTTCATCCATGATTGTAAAAGTAGCTGTTGCATGCATTGACTTGAATGTTGCAATATCATCCATGGTGGTAAATCGTCTCTTGTCAAAGATATAAGCCCTCGTTTCCATGCCATCCAATCCATCCAATCCATCATCATCCTCAGCCGTATCCACGTGTTCGTTACCGCTGACGACGAGCCAAGTAGCCAAAGCAACATTCCAGGATTCCACATTACTGCACTTGATTGCATCCATCCATTCATCCATAACCGTCGCGAGTCCAATAAGAAAGAGCCTCTGTGATCGCTGCTGATATGCTTCCTTTTCCATCCGAGTATTGGTATCTCTCTTTCTTGGTCATTTTCAGTGCAGCTCAACAAGGCGAAGAGTGCTTGCATTGCGGGATACTTGGTAGCTGATACAATACCATCCATTAGAAGTCGTATGCATCATTGCAAGTTGCCACACGTAAATAAAGCTGCTTTTATACAATGGCTATCAGCTGTCCACGTGAAGAGGCCGCAAGTAACTTGAGACAATGGAGACCTTGCTAATGGCAGCTGCTGTTATGGGATGGTTGTGGCAGAGGAGCGTGTTGTAGTAGTAGAGTAACAAGAATGTGAACACTGCTTGAGACAATAAAGTCATTGCTAATAGTAACTGCTGGAATGAATGCTGTTGCGCTTGATTGTGGTTGAGGGGTGTGCAAGACAGTGTGTGCTTTCAAGAAAGACGTGTGTTGAAGTGGGGTGCACAAGCCATGAGCTTGTCATTCAGCTCAAGACAATCGGATCAAGATATTCGTAGCATTGACATGGTGGATTGAAAGCAAGGCAATCGTTCGCAGGTTGTAGTTGTATTTGAATGGGGGCAAGAGTTGAGAATGGGAGGAGGAAGAGGCAAGAAGCCGAGAGTGGAAGAAGTGGAAATTAAATAGGTCAGGCACTGTCAGACAAATCCATGCACACTGTAAAATTGAT